>RJWT010027448.1:0-15498 GCA_004365215.1 Cuniculus paca | reverse complement strand
CCAGGAGCATTTAGTCTTCAATAAGACTTTGAAAGAAGGTTATAATAAATAACCCTTCTACAGCGTCAAGAAACATATTAGGATTGCTGTCTCAGATACTATCACTTAAGTAAACCTGGTGACCATTCTGTGTAAAGAAATTAATAATCACTCCTTTTGTCCCCCACTAGAACTAGAAAGTTTATTACTCATGCAAGAACTGTGAATTCTATATTGGGAATCTTGGTAACTATAATAGCATGTGCCTTGTAGATATTAGAGACTCACTTTTGCTGAGATACTAGTTAGTTGACAAATTTGGTTGTAAATAAATGCTGAGTAGAAAGTGTTATTGCCTTCAAAGATAAAAAGTAAGCCAGAATTAGTTAGCATATGCCTCAAAAACCAGCAAGTACGGAGCTGAGGTAGAAAGACTGATTTGGAGACTAACCTAGGCATCTTAGTCATACTTGTCTTGAGAAAATGGGAAAAGAAAAAAATGTCTAGAATTACAAAAATTAGAAGTAAAGAAAATTACATGTACAATACACTTCATAGAAAAAAAAATGAGGTTCAATCTATTTCCAACTCTAGGTGAGAGAGCAAAATAAAATAATTTTGGAATTAGTGCTGCCAATTGTAAAGTCAGTGACAATATCATCTACTCAAATGTCTTCTCCCTCCACAGGTGCTCGTATCTCAGGGAAGGTTGTGGTATTGCTATAATGTTGCATATATCAATTCTGGAATAAATAGTTACCAGTCTACCAATCATTATAAGTAAGGCTGCAGTGAAAATACAAGAAACAGATTTTTCCTTGTTTCGTTTTTTTCTCTTTCTCTGATGGAACAAAATGACCACCTGGTGTTAAGGTAGTCATGTAGCATAGGCCTCCCACTTTTTCTTCCCACATTTAGATTGGGCCTACCAGAAAATATTTAAATCACAATGACACCAAGAGAGTCTGTTTTCTTGTGTCCCACATAGATGGCCACCATTCATTGTCATATGATGATGTTTTAAGAATAACAAGGGAAGGAAAGATGAAGGGAGAAAAGCACAAAGAAAAAAATAAAGGGAAGCTTTTTATATAATAAAGCTGGTTATTCCCATCACTCAAAATTAAAGACCATGTGTGCTGACTGACCATATATGAAAAGGAAATTAATTTCATTTAGGTTTTAAATTGCAGCAACTCTCATACTGAAAACATGCAGTCTTCCTCTGATAAATGTGTTCAATTTTTAAAACACATATTTAGACATGTATGTATATGCTTTAAACATGCATATTACACAGTTTACAGGTGATAATCTCTTGTAGTACCCCACCAAAGAAATATCCATCCATTTCAACTTGTTGAGCTTGCCATTTTTCAGAGTGGTACCAGTTTAGAAGATTTTAAGGTAGTTTTAAATATATATGATTTTAACATTAAATGCTAATTTTGTAAAAAAGGCAAGTTCTGTCTTCCTCACATACCTTTTTTAGAAATTCCCAATTCATATTAACATAATATTATTTCTAGAAGTCCTATTGTAAGGAAATCCACTTCATCTTATTGAAGCAGCATTTCTTCAGTATATATGACCAACACTGTGTAGACAGGCTAGCTCCTCTCATAACTTGGCAAGGATAGAGAAGAAATTCCAAGTGCAAGAAACAGAACATACATATCTATAAGGGTGATCTCAGCTGAAAGAAATAGAGATGATTGTTTCATGGTAAATGAATAAATAAATAACAATGTGTCTCTCTCATTCCAGGTTCTTAGCTATAGGTAATATAAATCAAGCATAGTAGATTGTGGGCATCTTGATTGGATGACCCTCAAAATTTCTGGGATGATCAGAGATAGAGATTTATGAGGTAATGCAGTTAAAAGAAAATTTAAGTCACTTTACAATGCGAGTCATATAAAAGCATCACTGTCATCACCTTTGAGCATGGACAGCATATAGCACGATTTTACCAGATGCCACACCAGTGCTAAGTCTGGGATATTGCTTCTAGCAGTGCTATCCAGTGGCCGCTAGATCAGGGATGCAGAAACTGCCGGTTCTGGTGCCTTAACTTGGGATACTTCTTTATGGTTTGCACTCCTCCATGTCACTCACTGTGTTGAAATCTGGGAGAGTCCAGTTTGTAGTCTCACAGTCAACTGCAAGGGGTAAAGAGAAAGGACACCTAGCAATAGGAGCTTTTATAATGCATTTCTGGCTCTACTGTATCCTCTTTATGTCTTAGTGTATGAAGAAAATTGATTGAAAAATAATAATGAAAGATGTCCACTGCATCCACAGAATAAAAAGTTCAGTGTTTGAGCAGGTCCAAGGTGATTTTTAACTCAGTGCTGCCACAAAAACCTAGTGTTTTCCCATCTCCTTCCTCTGCAGACTTCAGTAAGTTGGCTTTTGGCCCTAGCTTAACTTTTCATACCGGTAGGATTGTTAAAAATATCTCTAAGTATGACACACCTAGTCAACAATAGCCTATGACTGGAATGTAGAGAAAGCATATGGCCCCTGCTGTCAGGTTTCACAACCAAGAAAATTTAGAAACCCAGCAGGAATCTTCTCTCCTGTTCTGATGGTCATGATTTCATTATACTTCAATTTCTCAATCCATCATTAATGAGATAAACTGAATTGCAGTAATTGTTTTAGGACAATCTCCTTGAGGCCTGAGAAGGCACTGTCTCCTTTAAATCATATGACTGCCTGTTTCCTGAGCTCTTCATGTTCTATTAGCAAGAATGCTTGAGTTTATAACTGTTGAGAAGACCACACAATTTAAACTTCCCAAGGATAGAGGTTTGCTTCTTTTACTACCTTTGAACCCCAGAGGAATAACAGCAAGAAGCCATGCAGAAGCCCCTAAGACTAATCACAGATACAAATAAATTCTTGGAAATGGTTTTGGTTAAAAAGATGGTAAGGGAAAGATCAATAGTATCATTACTTGTTATCACTACCTACGCAATGATCCTACAGGACTCCAACTTGTATCTCATCAAAAACATACAAAGGCACTACTGATATGGCAACATAATAACATCATCTTTTTGAAACTTATGGAATATTATATTAATGTTTAAAGAAATTATCTCAAGGAATACTCTCAGTTGCAAAGGAAAGAACCTTAACCCAACTAGTTTAAGAGAAAGGACTTGTATCACACAATGGAACTCTCTATGAGAGAGATGGCTTTGGCATAACTGGATGCAAAGCCTTAAATAGTACTATCAGGGCCTGATGCTTCCATCTCTTTCTTCCACGTTGACACTGACTGAGAAAGACATCTCTGATATGCAATGGCCAAGGATTGCAAGGCTTTATATCCTCACAACTTCAAGGCCAAGAAAAATAGAAAAACAAATTTATCTGGAAGTAAAATTTCACTGTCTGTGGTGGGGTCACATATCCACCTCTGGATATCTCACTGGCCCAGGAAATATGTCAGCTATGATGTGGTAATGGTCATCCATAGATCCTGAAGGGAAATCAACCCTTCTAGAGAAGCCAGACACTAAGAATAGCAGAGGATGATCACTAGGTGGAAAGAATGGCCAAATTTTCCCCTCAAAAAGTTAATGAATCAAAAAGTAAACAGAATAGATTAGAGGTAGATATTCAGAGGGAAAAGAAGTGAGGAAGAAAATAGAAAGCATTAAAAGGAGGAAAGCCTTTGCTTCAAACTGCCCAGAAAATAAATAAGCTACTATTTTAAAGATAGACACCCTATTTTTATTTATATTTAAAAATTCCAATAGTTCTCTGACTTTGAAGAAATTACTTTTTTAATATTCAACATCATTTATTGAACAATTACTGCTTGCTAGTTTCTTTGTAAAATGTTTTGCACATGAGTTTTGGAGAGCAATATGTGAAATGACACTATTTGTATTTTAGTACTTGAACATGTACTACACATGACTTTTTGTAGATCACTTTCAGCTCTTTATGATTCTTCACTCATACATAAAATGAAGAGCTAAGAAGTTTTGAATTTATAGGAATGCAGTGAAAATTAAACAAATTAAAGTGTTTACAACATTACTTATTGAAAAGCAACACCTGAGAAAATAAGAATTAAGTTGCAATGTTATTGTTGTTATGAAATATTAATTTATTGAAGACTTTCAATCTATATGGTAGACAGTATTATTGTTTAACACAGTAAAACTATAGGTAAAAAGAGATTCAGTAATCTCTCAGGTCACACAAGTAGTAATAAATCTAGGATCTGAATCTAGATCTCTTTGCTTCATAATCTCTGCAGTAAACCATTAATTAAACAACTTTTTGGATTGTAGACCCTCTATGAGGCCTCCTTGGATACAGAGAAGAGTTAGGGAAAATAACAATTACATCAAACATCACTACCTCTTTATGCCTCAGTATATTTTGTAATTCATGGTCTTCAGAAGCAGTACAGGTTATTGTATATTAAGTAATAAAGATCATACTCTAGAGAATAGTTTTTCTCATGGAGGCAAGAAACAATCTCTGTCTTCATTTTTAATTCAAATTCAGTCAAAGCCTGAAAATAATAGTAACTAGAAATTCCACCAGAAAATGTAATTGATCATAAACCAGGTAGACTGCATACCATCAAAGACTTAATTTGCTAGGACCAAGAGTCCATCTTTCTCAGTTAAAATAAGACTAATGCTTAGCATATCAATATTTAAGCTGAATCTATTTTTATTAATTAGGATTTGAAGGTTGTCAGAAACTCACTGCAAATCATCAATTACCTGATACCTGGGATGTCCCTTATATGAATATCACATTACACAGCCATAAAAAATTCAGGGATAAAGTAGAATGTGCAAGAAAATCTTCATTTAAAATTGAAAGAATGAAAATTAACCCTTATTCTTTAAGAGGTCTTACATTTAACTTTGTGTCGTTCTAGGTTTTGAAACTATTAAAGAATACTGTAGATACCAGTTCTTTTTTGTTCTTTCCAATCCAATTGAACCTACTTTAAATAGCCATAATTGGTGATTTTCCAGATCAAAGGTCTTCCTCAGATCAATGAACAGAGCTTGTCTATATTGATTACCAGCCATGCCTATGAAAATATCATTCGTTACCTCGGGAATGATAGTGGAATGAAGAGGCTAACACCAAATTGGAAGAAGATCAATGAGTTTCATGTAGATAAAAATAAGCATGTTACCTGAGAAGAGAACATCAATTTTTTATGGGCCCTGGACCAAACAGCAAAGAAAAAAAATTATCTACTAGGTCAGTTTTCTGAATGCTCAGAATATCTTTTTATTCATAGTGGAACTTCTAACCTAGCAGAATTTCATCAAAGAAGAGAAGAAATAAAAGGGCTGAGAATTCTTAATTTCTGTTGATTGTTATAAACCATGTTTTGTTTTTAAAAACCTAATTCTCCCTCTGTCTGCATATTTATGAAAAAATCAACAGAAAATCAAAATATCATATTTTTATGTGTGGCTTAGTTTCACAAAACCATTCCATATCACTCTAGTTGCAACTTCTACTGTATTAACATTAATATATTTGAATAAGAGAAATATTAATCTGGGCCAACCTATACTAAGAAGCTATACGTACAAAATGCTATCATTTAAAAAAATCACTCCGACTGTTAGCTAAATTTTATTTTTCCTCCACTATGCTTATTGTCCTCAGAAAATTAAATTACCCCCAAATATAGGCAACCAGGACTATTAAGGAACCCTGCTGCTCAAAAGACCCAGAAAATCTTAGTCGAGTCAGCATTGGTACAAAGAATATACAGATATTAAAACTAAGTAACCAAAAGCAGAGGGTTAGACTGAGACCTAGCTAGGCAAGAAACAGGCAGAATCTGCCTTCCTAGCTATGTATGGGCTAAACAAACAGTCACAAAAGATGAAGTAATAAACAGAATTTATCTAAAACAGATAAATGAGAAAATCAGGGTTACAACAAAGAAAACAGAAATGTTGTTCTGACTAAACGAAATAAAGGTAAAAGACCAAGCTTACAGCAAAGACTAAGAGAGTTCCCAAAGGGGTAACTGCTAGCAGAGTGTTCAAGCCTAATGTTATCTTTAGTTAAATGGCTGAGGATCCTTCAGCATCCCTACAACTGTCCTCTTGAATGTATCAATTATGTTCTTTGAGTTCCATCATGTACTTTCTTTGGTACAGGAGTTTTACGTCTCTGTCTCCAGAAGTCATTCCACTTTCTATGCAAACTAGGAGATTCTTTCAGGGCTAATTTCTCAGACTCTGAAATTGGTACTTGGATTATAGCTCTAGAAGAAGGGCCATTTGTACCACTTAGGAACCTTTCACAGTAAGCCCAAAATCAGAGTTACTACTTTTCAGTATTAGAATAAATAGATCAGCTAAGTTACATACATGCAAAATTTAAATTCTACGATACATTGTATTCCATGCTTGATGAGTGTCCTCATCTTTGTGCTATAGTTCTGGATACCTAAGAAAGGACCATGATGCTTACTCTTACTTTTACTGCCACAGCTAACAGCGTTCTTCAGAGCTCCTCTTCAAAGATATGCTGCCCTAGATTCTTAAGCTTAGGCACTGGGTAAATCCAATACACAAAGAGAGTTACAATGGTCCAGTTCATAAGTAAAAATTAATATTAAAAAATCCAAGTTCAAAATGCATTAGTATCAAAGATTTTTACCAGTCCAAGTTAAATTGGAAGGTCATGGAAATGTGATTTCTAGATAACAACAAGCAGTCTCAACATTAGATGAGTGTATGAATTACAGAACAAGTAAGTCTTTCTAAAAATTCATAAAGGATTTAGAAGATGGGGTCCAGACTCAGAATTGAAAGATTTCACACCCAATTGAGGTTACAGCCCCAGTAGATTCTTGGAATGGAGTTAGAATTAGGGACAAACTCAGAAAGATTAGTCACATGTGGTCCAAGAATAGATGGAAAGATGCTATCCACAATGACTTGCATGCTCTGGACCTAAGTTCTCTCTCAAGAGTAGGAAGGAATTGCATGTTTCATGGTAGGTACCTGGAAGAGAGTGGACACAGTTCTGGTTTTAACACAAATCTTTGTTGATGAGAGCTAAGACAGAGACATAGCAGGTAGAAGTGAAAGACCTCTTGTCAAAGACCTTGATGTATAATTTACGTAGGAGCAAATGAGTAGGACAAACAGTGGAGAACTGGAAACATACCACAGTGTTCTCAGGCCACTCAACGATGTATATGTTGGGGGAGGGTTTGTATGGGATCTATATTTTGTTTCTTCCTGACTATTTCTTAAAATATCTGAAGTGGATATTTATAACTATTGTAACAAAAATAAGATTTTATTTCAAAGTGAACATATTGCAAAACAGTATCTTGATGACACTACCTGGATAGATAATGAATAACTTAACTGATTATTTGTCCAATATATAGTATTATACCTATTTGTTCTTTTTCATTTTCTCCATACACAGACAATTTTGATTGGAGAAACATCTTACAGTGAATCTTCAAGTAATACTTATGTATGATTACAAACAACTGATCAAATGCTATTTAAACTGTATTTATAGAATCAACAAGTGTGAATAAGCTGCATACAAATATTATTGTCAATTATGGAGCTAAAATAATATTCAGGGCAGGAGTAATTATTAGAAAATTGTTTCAAATTTCATTTGTATTTTCCTTGAGAGAAAATGAAACAATAAGTAACGGTATAAGTTTCTATTAATTAATTGTAGTTGTCAGTTTATAATAACATAAAATATATATGATATAAAGTATAATATTAATATATGCAAAAATCTTTGGATTTATGCACACTTACCATACTGAGTGCTTTCAGGACAGGGAGAGGTGATAAGCAAGTGGTATAAAAGAGAAACTTCTCACTATGCACATTAAATATTGACTGAATATGTTAGCTATTTAATACATAAATACATACTGAAAAAATTCAAGTAGATTTTCTTGATAGTAATTGGGAAGCTAAAATAATACTTGCATAGTTAAATATTTAGAATAAGAATGCATGATTATAGCAGAGGTCCTTTCTTTTCAAAATGGACTAATTAGTTGCTTTACATTTCAGCCCTTACAAAATAGCTCTTTTTATAGGTACTCTCCCAATTACCTTCTTTCGGACAGCAGTGTGATGATCTGTTAGCTATTTTGATAGTGTTAGAATCATTGCTAGCTTTGCATGACCTTCAATGTTAACTGATTGAATTTTTACAAAGCAGAAACAGAGATGTAACTGAGCTTTACATCTTGATAGATGCTGGAGTGAGTTTTAAGTAATCCTGTTAAACATCACTTAAAATAATGTATTTGATGGTTTTAAGATCAAAATAACAACAAAAATATGTTCTAATGTTAAGCTCATGGGCTCTTGTCTCTTGGGATACACTTTCCAAGAACATAAAAAGAATGAAAAAAGTGCTATATTGCAAACAATCATAGGTGAAATTAAAAATTAAATTTTCTGGAAAAAATTCATTAAATGACTTTAAAAGTTTCTCCACTGATGTTCAAGAGACTGGGGTAAAAGATGTATATGAAGAATAAGATAAAATATTTCATGAAAGTGTTCATAATCATTCTATTATGTTAGATGATATGCAATTTTAAATATGTGTAACTGAGACAGGAGATTACGGTATGGCAAAGCTGGCTGGGGAAGTGGCAATGACCTATTACAAGATCGCAGACGCATGGACAGAGCAATTCCCAAAGTCTTGCACACAGACTTCTCCTGAGACCTAGAGCAGGTTTTCAATAGGATGGCTTAGATCTGACATCAGCTTGAGGCGTGGAATCCTAGCACTGTCTCTCAGGACCCATTCGTAGAAGTTCTTGAGGGTTTCCTCGAGATTCAAACAGCATAACAGGACATGTATGCCTTGAAAAGCTTGCTATCGTGGCTTTCCTCATGGTATCCTGCTCTGTGTCCTCCTGGTGTGCTTTTGTCTCACCTTTTCCTCTTTTTTTGACCCAAGCTCAGTCTGCAGAGCCAGTCTCTCCCTCACTCTTCACTTTTACTTTTTCAAATAAAATCTGTCACGACTTTTTGCTTGCTTCATTCAATTCTTTGTTCAAGAAGAGAAGAACATGGAATCCATCCTCCAGAAGGAGACATAAGCACCACAAATCCCTATAACATTTATTTGGTGAGCCATTTTTAGAAAGGAGCAACCTGGTAATATAATCTTGGTAACAACTATATTTCAAATATTTCGGTAGACATGTGACTGCCTCATTTGTATTCTTACATATTTGTATACTCAAGCTGATCTTTGAATCTTCCCATTGGAAAAGTTCAGCTGCCTTGTTTTGTGGTGACGTCGTATTTGTTATTGTGAGATATTTTTAAAATGTGCTAAATAAATTTGTCTTCAACATTTTGCAAAATTAATGGTGAGACTTTCTGAACTTTGTGATTTTTCTAGATATACAGAAATTTTTTAGTAAGGCTCTGAGATTCAGATAACTTTTATTCCACAGCTCTGTAAAGTATGTCCTAACTGTAGATAGCATAAAAACAGGCAAAATTACCTTTGAATCACATTATGCTAGATGCATTACAACTCAAGAAGCAGATGTTATCCAAAACTAAAATCATTTTAATAAAAGCTTTGGCTTCTTTGAGATTTTATTTCCCAGAGTGTCACGGAGACTACAGGATAAAAGCCTTTCTGTTTCATTAGTAACATCATAGAGTTACTATGTATCATTGTATCATCATAGAGTTTGCAAATTATCTACAACTACTTCAAATAAATACTTCTCTGCAGTGCAGTACTCTTAAAATATTTTGGGTAGCTGAAATAAATCAAATGCACTCATGCCCTCATGAAAAAAAATGCATGAAAGTTGAAAACGCAAACACTACTATGGCTTATGGAGTTTGTAGTTTAATGTAAACAGGGTGGCTGAAATGCTAATCTTTTACTTATTTAAAACAATGAAGAAGGTCAGGAAAATAATTTACTGATTCTGACATGGAAGGGGAAAATGAAGGCCCTGTCAGTAAAGGAAGGAATATGAATACAAAATTAGTGTACTGAATCCAACTCTTGTTATTCAGTATGGTTTTGGCATGAGATCACGCTTTTTTTTTTTACTGAGAATAAAAAGTGACTGATAAATTTTGTTTTATGAAGCATGCCTACCAAAATACACAGTTAAAATTTTTTAATCCTAAAATTAAAATCTATGATACGCTAAAACCATGAAGCACAGATTTTACATATAGACTACAAGACAGTCATTTACTTTTAAATAAACAAATTAAAATCAATTCATTAATGTGATCAAAAATTTTCAACAAGGCTTTTCTGTTGCTTTGGTGGAATTCTCATACTTAAAATTTTCAAATGAGGGTCATGTGAGTCACTCTTGTTTTATCAGGTGGATGGTCTGTACTCTATAGTATACAGAGCCCTGATAAAAACCAGCTGCTAGGACCTGATATTGGTTAAGGCTGAAAAACCAGACAGTGCAAACAAATATTATATCTTGGCTCAAAGTACTTTCCACATCTGCCAACAATTAGTTCTATATCAGACCTAGAAAAGGGTGCCCCCAAAAGGATTGGATTTCAGAGCAAGCAAATAAACAAGGCTCCTTGCATCATTCCTCATCAAATGGATGCCAAGGTACCTGATTTCCAGACTGAAATGCAGATCCTCAGTCTTATGGTTCAAGCAGATAGTGTTGGTTTAAAAAGCTGCAGTCACATTGCAAGTTGAGGGTCTAATCAGATCACTGACTTAAGAGTGTACCCAGCAACTGTTCATTACTCCACATAGAGGAGACCATGTAGGAAGGTTAAAGCCACTAACTTTCAGAAACAGAAGATTTGAAATGCACTGTGATGTCATTTCTGGCCAAGATTTATGGCACACTTCAAGGTGGTAAATGATAAGAAAGAACAAAGACTGGTCTTTCTTGCTGTACCTTTTTTCCCGCCCCCTTCAGAAATTCACTCTTCGAACTCTCACTTAGTCTTCCTTCCAGGCCCATTCAACTTTTGTAAGATGATAAACCTATCCTCAGTGGTTTTTAACGCCTTAGCCCTGAAATGAATTTCCTAAGTAGATTATCCCTTGTACTTATGATGATTTCCTGACAATTGCTCACTTTCTAACTTGAAAATCACCATCACCCTCTGTCTCTTCTAGGGCTTCTTTGTCTACTGGTCTACCAATGTAATACCCAGAACTGCAAATTGATTTGAACTGGTAACCCTGTTGCCATGACCATGAATTACTCCATGACTCATGTTGGGTGCCATCGAGGTGATTGTCAGATTCTGCTCCAAGTACAGAGTTTAGGCTCTCCTTTTAGCTAGTCAGTGTCTCCCTCCTCAGCTTCTCTTACAGGGACAGCCTTCGTAGAGAGTTAGACTGCTGCACAGATGTGGAACATGTCAGCTTCCCTACCTGAGTCAAGGGCCTTTCCTCAAATAGCTTCTTCCATCTCTCTGCTCCTTTCCATAAAGCAGTCTCTTCCCCTTTTCCCTCAGACTTTAGACTACCGAATTGCTCACCTCTTCTGGAGTGTTAATTTACAGATTCATTGCAAAGTTAAATTTTTCTTCTAAGCTTTCAACTCCACATCTCTATATCTCTTGGTTCTTTTTCATTTGTTATTTTGTTTATCTGTGTATCAACAATGCTCAAAAATCAAGGGTAAGATACAAAAAAATACATCTATGTGTCGGATGTTGAATTGTATTCCCTGTAGACTTTAGGTAAAGGGAATTGAGTAGGTGGAGAAAAGGATGTGTTAAACAAATAACTCTTTAGAAACAATCAACATTTATTTAAGAACATCATTTTAACCATTCATTAGTAATAAAGCAGAAAAGTTTGGCTATAAAACCTCTTTAATATAAAAAGAATATTTCACTTGAAAGAATAATTTAATTAAAAGGCAAAGCCGGCAGGAACTTTATAATCTGCATGCAATGCAGGAAATTATATAATGACCTTCATTTAAAACTCAAATCATTAAAACTAGTAAGTCTAACTGGTGACAAGGGAGATTTCAACATCAGGCCCAACAGCTTAAAAATATGAATAAAAATCATACCTTAAATGAATCAGTCCATTGAGAACTTATCGCAAAGTAAAAATGAGAGAAGAAAAAAGTTACCTAGGCAATGAATCCTTCTGCTGCACTATTTCATCTCTTGACATGTGCTTCTTTTTTCCCAGAATTTCCTCTTCTGTATAAAATAAACCCAAATCTATTTCTCAGAAAAAAATTATTTTAGACAATTTGGATGCACCAGAGAAAATAGTCTTTAGAGGTGGCTAAATCACTTCTCATCCACTCCAATCTCATTTGTCACATGTATCTCTAGAGAAATGAATGTTTGAAATAAAGTGGGGAGCTGAGTCCTTATAGGAGCACAGAGAATTGACTATTCACTCATAATAATTTCTGGGCTTTTTAAAGCAGTAAACACTACCTGGAAACTAGGTGTGTAGTTGCCATTATATATATATATATCTTTGTTTTGGCATTGACTTCTGCATATGATAGCCACTCAACACAGGTAGATTAGATCAACCATTACATCCACATTTAAATAGGAGAAAGGTTTTTTTTTCCTAGTTGTCGAAATTGTTTCTAAGCATTGGAGCAAAAGAATGCAACTGAGATTTTGTTACAATTATTTGTCTGTTTGCTTTTTCATGTGAGTGATTATTACCCTGATTCCCTGTTTCTCCGTCAGGCCCGAATTCTCAGGCTGCAAACATCACCAACTTTCCTTCCACAGGATGACTTCTAGAAAGGAACAAAGAAAATCTAGGAAACATTGTTTTCTTTGCAAATATGATGACAAAATTACCAGCAGACAGATGAAAATTAAGTCAAAGTAGTCACTTGATGCCAGGTGAAAAACTGTCATGAATGCATTACAATAATCTTAACTATTTAGTAGTTGAATTTGCAATAAATCAATGAAATAAAAATAAAATATTACCTCATTTGGTGAATTTGTTCCCTTGTAGGCCTTGTTTAGTTATTTAATCATGAATTGATGGGTCACTCTTGTTAACCAGTAATTTAGTCATGCAATTAGACTAATTACTTAGTAGATTTGACTAAATGAACTGATTCATAGATAAATATGTGTCAATGGTGTAAGAGAAGCTAATAAGTAACCCTAGAAAAGGAAACAGGATCCTAGAAACAGGATAGAGTGAACAGTCCTTATCAAATAATTGTTTGAGCATCTTATTATTGAAAACAGACAAACTTCAATTTTAGTAGAAAAAAGTATTTACTATTTTAGAAGTGTTCAGACTGAGTTTCGGTCTGTGGTCAGCCTCATAGCTTGGTCACGCTGGACAAAGAATGCATGTGATTTCTGGGTTGTTTTTTCTGTATCTTTATGGTAGCTAAACGATTTGTGTTTTTATTCTCACTATTTATAGTTAGATGAAATGTTATATCTGGAATATGTGTCTCAAAGGATAATACAAATATGAAGCAGTTTTTAAGTCACTAAATTTCAATGAATATGTATTACCAATTAATGATATTGCTATTAGCATTTCATAATGTGGCTAAAAATGGAATGTGTTTGTAACTGCATGAAATATGAAATGATTACCAAAGTGGATTTGATACTATGTAGTACACTGATAGAGTTTCTTTTGCAAAAGTAATCCCTGTAAAGCATTTTTTTCATCATTACTTGGATTTTCAATGACCCTGATTTATAGTGAATGATTAAAATGTGAATTAAATTCATAATACTAACCTTAAAAAACACACACAGACAGAAAAACAACCCTTTTATTAGTTGGCATCAATTTAAAATTTTAGTTTTATGGTGCATTAAAACATACATATGAAAATTTGTATATTATTGCTGAAAAAGGTGAAATATGTTTAACTACCATATCACATTACTTTTGGAAAATAATCTCTGGGATATTATTTTTATGGAATAATGAATAAAATGAATTAAATTAGATGTAATGTTAAATAAATTCTAAAATTCCTCAGACTTTTAAGGAATATTATAGTGCATTCTGTTGAAAAGGTTAACATATGAAAATTCACAAGGGTTTATCTTGACACTTTATTTACTGAGTTATTCACATTATTTATATAACAGCATTTACTGCAGAAACTATAAGTTGGTATATTGGTCAGTTAGTAAAGAATAAACTTTAGAGATTAATGTCACAGTTCTTTCACTTACAAGTTTTAACAAATAGTTTCAATGAACTCTATTTTTTCCTTTTCATTATTAATTTCTAAAACAAAGTTGTGATGAGGATGGGGAGAAGGAACACAGCAAAGTCAGATCAAACTAAATTTTGGCTAAACTGAATTATAATCACTTTTTTCTTACCTGAGGACAGGTACTAAAGCAGCTTAAAATTGACATAGGCAATAGTGTTCCTCCCTTTAAAGAATCTCCAAATCTAGTGGATGGATATGTTTATTTCTGGTGTGAGAGAAGAGGAGGAAAGTATAGTAATGGTAAATAAACTGATAATTGCCTTGAGAACTCAGAGACCTAGGTAACACCATCAATTGTGAAGGTAAGAAATTTCCATAGTGAGCCCCATTTTGACCTACATCATAAAGGAAGAAAGGATATATTTTTATCAGGAGGCAGGGAAGGAAATTACATAGCAGGAAGAAAAGCCAGCATTGAAAGATACAGAGTCATAAAAGAAGCTAGAATAGTCACAGAAAGGATGATCAGAGCAGCATGTGTGGTGGCAAAGTGATAGGTGAGGAAGCAGAAAATGTTTGTGCATCTACGTATTGTGAAGATTTTGTATGTCAAGATAAAGGATTTGAAATTTATCTTGTAGTGTAGCCCAAAGCCAAAAGAAATTTTTTGGCATGTCCATTTTGCTTCGAAGAATGTTACTAAACAGTACAGGGGAGGATGAACCATAGTGTGAAAATCCAATGCCTAAGGTATGGAAAGGAAATTAGATGTGTAGCCATAGATACATCAGCACACAGGAAGTGAGTTAGAATCCCTGGTGGTGGCCGGGGTAATCTTGTGAGAATATGTAGAATTAGACTAGAAAATGATCGAACAGAGTTCTATGGAGTACCGTATTTCAGGACTTCAAGCAGATGGCAGATCAAAAAGGACAAATTATTCAGGAAGAAACTCTACAAAAAATCAAGGGAGGTGGGATCCAACATCTTATGCCTTGAAATAAACATGGTGGATATCAGCAGAACCATGAAAGAAAACAAATTTCTTTGCCAATGACTGTGTTTACTCACACAACCTGGTTTAATAATTGTATACTGAGAGATAGACATAGTATTTTTCATTGCCTGCTGAAAAATTTGAAGCTGAGAATTCTTCAGTCAGCCAGTTTTCCCAGAGTAGTCACATAACGGAAATTAAATAGACCAGTATAGTTGCCAGAGGCTGGTAAATGGCGAAAGTTCTGAGCTGGACTTTGCTTTCTTCATGAAGACCAGAGTATGGGATAAGAGAATGGAGAATAAAATACACTTTAGGA
>RJWT010027447.1:0-15497 GCA_004365215.1 Cuniculus paca | reverse complement strand
TCCACCTTGGTGACACTACACAGTGAAAGTCCACATTAAAAGGATCCAAAAACTGAATTTGGATGTCTGAAAGTGGTAGCAGAAGCTAAAGATGATTCAAGCATGAGAAAACTTCAAGGGCAGACCAACCCCCTGACTTCTTTCCAGTTTCATTAGAGGTGGATTCAACACTCTTGGCATAGTGCCAACCCAATCTCATGGGTATTTTCTCCCCATTTTGTTGGCCTTCATGCCAATTGTCTCTGGAAACACACCATAACAATATCCAGAAATGTGCTTTATTAATTTGCTAAGAGATTTTTACTTCAGTCAAATTGAAAGTCTTGATTAACGGTCACAAAATTGTAATAAAATAGAAAGAGATACAAGAGATGTCCTGTATTAAAACTAGATACTGTTTATAGGTTTTTGGGATGCTAGAATCTCCTTGCAGAAGTGTGCTCTGGGTTCTTTCTGTCCTGAACAAAGAATTGGTCAAGACAAGTGTAAACAGTAGCAAAGTTTTACATTTTTCAAAGGTAAGAAAAGACACATGCTCTTCAGAGAGAGTTTGGGCCAAGAAAAACTAGGACAGGAAGTATACCATACAGCACAGAGGTGGACTCCCAAGAAGTGAGGGCACCGCCAGAGTTCAACAGCAACTGCCCTTTTTGTATCTTCCAGGTCTTGGCCATTCTATTGGAAACGTAAAACAGCTATCACTGCATCCATCAGTTAGCAAGAAATAGAACCCATACTATTTGAAGAATGTTGAAAAAAGGATGCTATTGACAAAGAAATGGCAAAAGGTAGGGAAATCACAAGAGACTGAAGTGGTGAAGTGCTTGCCTGGGGATGTACATGGAAACCCAGAAAACAACAATTAGATTTAAATTACACTTTCAAATGTAAAATGTTATTTTTGAATTGAAAGGTGTATTCAGCCTTAGGCAATCTCAAGAGAAAGGGCCAGGAGAAGGACCGTCTACTATTAGGTCTTCCTCTTTTCCCCTAGTATCTAACAGCTCCCGGCTATGCCAAACCAATCTAAAATCAAATTTCACAGGGTGTATTTTGGTCCAGGTTGATCACACTTGGTCTTGAAGTGAAAAATGGTGAGGCTACAGTTGAAGATTTCTGGAATACTTATTCTGTGAGCAGAGACATTTTGTGTGTTCGGAAGTTACGCATTAAAAAATGGGGTGAGGCATTATGTAGGTGGGTAAATGATCAAGTTGAATTAGTACTTTTATATAGGTAGGGACAAGCATCTCTTTGATATCATTTCTGTTTAGGAGTGAAGTCTCCATCCTGAGTGCCTGTCTGGTGCAGGGAGAAACTACAGCCTTACAATGAGAGCACAGTCATAGAAAATAAACATTGCTAGACAAATGCTGCCATCCTAGATGTGGAATTAATAATGAAAAAGTACACTGCCTTATAGAAACAACATGCGGTCCACGGTTCTAGGCAAAGACATCTGGATTTCAGGATTGGCAGAAGGGTGTGCAAATCCAGATGTTGAGCACTGACAGTAAAATATGCTGGCAACGTTGGTTCCATGGTTGTGGCATAAGTCTCTCCAAAGGGTAATTGTATGTTTTCATTTGATGTTTGCTACGTGGCCTCCGTGTCTTTTTAGCTTTACTGGAGTTTCAGGATCTATTGCTCTGCGTGTAGTACTTATCATATAGTCATTTTTTCATTTTTGTCTATAATGTGCCTAATAAATATGAATTATGCAGCCTAAACTAATGGTTTCAACTGCAGCCAACTTTAGGCAGTGAATGTGTCAAATATACTCACTCAAACTTACAAAAACACAGTTCAGAGCTTTTCTTTTGATTTACTTTTAAGTGTACTACTCTTGGATTTAGAATTGAAATTGAGAAACAAAATAGGAATTCTTTTAATATAAATTTAATTTAATTTGAGTCACTTTAGGAGGAAATAAAAGACACATTTAAAAATTTTATAAATACAAGCAGTATAAAATTAATGTAATACAGCAACATATGTAATTAATCACATTAAAAGTCTATGATACTTAGGTGTTTTGAACTTCCTGATTGATAGAGGAGGATTTACTTAAACTAAAGTTAAAATTTGTATATATATATTTTTTTTCTTCTAGTTTCCATAATGCTACCAATAGGCTATCCCTGGTGTTTTCTGATGTGTACTACAGTGTTTCATTTTCTTCTGAGAGACAGAGGGTATGAGTTTTCATATTATATCTCTGCACCTGTCTTGTGGGTCCCAGGCATAGACTCCCTAGTGAAGGTGCTTTGTGGAGTGCTTTGGGTTTTCTTCCTGGATAAGCAGTCCACAAGCTAGTTTTCTGGTCCAGTCACAGAAGGTACTCTGATTGACTTATATTAGCACGTATGTTTTCTGTTTATTAAATACATTTTAACTGACATATAACATAAATATTATAGATATTAGTGGGGTATCATGTAATGTTTCAATACATACAGTATACATTATATAATATTTAAAACAGGTTAAGTATATTTATCTCCTTAGACAATTGTCATCTTGTCTCCAATTTTATAGCTTGAATGTTATTACTTACATATAGAACGCTGAATTTAACAAAACATACATTAGTTTCAACTTAAAATTCAGTTTACATCTTATTAAAGATATATACTTTATATATAATTTTGAAATATATTTTACTCTCCTAATTTTTCTTTTCATGTGGTTCTTTACAGTACTATTTTCCAACTGTTTTAATCCACGTAATACATACATTTTGTGTAAAATAAAACATGCTTTTATGAATAATGTACTATTGAAATGAAATAGTCCCTTGATTTTAAATATAAATCAAATTATTACAGTATAGCTGGTACTTCCTGTTTCAATTATATGAATATAAAACCTTTTCTGGTAATAGTAGTTTGAGTTATTTTTCAGTTATACAAAAAGGATAATTGCTTCATAAGGAGGATGTTAAGTTTTTTGCTTCCCATTTCAATTCTTCTAGGAGTACTTAAACTAATTTACATTTCAGCCATCTGTTCATCAAAGTAACCATTTCCCTACAATATCCCACCACCTGATAGTTTCAGATATGATTTGTGTCTAATATTGAAATGAAAGAAAGGATACCTCTTTTGTGATTTAAATTTTCATTTTTCTTAACATAGGAAGGTTAATTATTATTTTAATGTACTTTCTTCCTACTTATTTGGGATTCTACTTCTGAAAATTGCTCATTTGTACCCATAGAAGATGTCTTTGGTGTTGATGCATTTCGGTGTTGGTTTTATCTTCTTGGTTCATCTCTGATTTTATTGGTGGCAAGTTTAGAGGGCAGTTGCTACCAACTCACATAACCAGCAACCAGCCTCAGGCTTGTATTGGGAGGTTTTCTGCCTTCTACCTTTGGGATTTCTGGAAGGCTAGAGGATCTAGTTTAACTGCTTCTCAAGCATTGCCCTGAAGTGCCAGCTAGTCCTTCAGGTCAATCCTACTACACTGGAATTTAGGAATTGATGCTGGAAATAGAATCTTCAAGCTTAGTATCCTTTTGAAAGAAAGAAAAAAAAATCGGAAGGCTATTTACTTCTCAGAGGTCCCTGCAGTATTGAACCTTTGTCTATAAGATGAACCCCACATAACAGTCCTCTGTGATGGTTTTCTCTCCTTCCTTGCATTATTCTCTCTGCTTTGTTACTCCTCTTCCCTGGAATTCTCACCCAAATAGACTGCTTTCAAGGGAAATTGAAGTAACAAAGCATCTTTTTGAGCTAAGTATTTTGTTGTCTGGTCTTTTTCTTTCCCCTATAAAGTATTTTTTAATACATTTTATAGTGATTAACACATTGTCATATATGGCAAATATTTTCTAGTCAGTGGCATAGACATTAAATCATTATCAATGATTTTTATACAATGTTATATATATAGTTCATGTTATATATGTATTAGATAAGTGTTCATATATTTTGTACATATATACATATGCACATTATGTTCTTTTAGGTACTGTATTTATGTCCTTTTAAGAATTCTTTAAATTCAGGGCTGGGGATCTAGCTCAGCGGTCTAAGCGCCTGCCCAGCAAGTGCAAGATCGTGAGTTCAATCCCTGGTGCTGCAAAAAAAAAAAAGAATTATTTAAATTCTAGATAGTTTTTTCCAATATGTCTTTAAGGTTTTGTCATTCGTAATAACCTGGAATTTATTTCTGTATCTACTCTAATGCAAGTGTCTCCAATATTTTATCATTTCTAATATTCTGCATCAATCTGAAAAACATTATCTAGTATCTATTTGGCATATGGTACACTAAAACATTGTCATAATTTTATATATTAAAAAGCTCACAGAATAGAATGGGAAAAACAATCATTTTTATAATATCCAAGCAAAGATTATAGGCAGATGAAACAGAAGTCACTATATGGTAAAAGCAAAGAAATCTGTACTACACACCTACTAAAAATTTTCAAATACAAAATAATTTTATCAGACCCTAAATCTGGTGCTCTCCAGTCCCGAAGGAGTGACAGTTCATTCCGTTCAAATCATAACTTTTTACCAGTAACAAGGACATTGGGAAATACTTTATACCAAAGAGCACACAGGAAAGTGAAGATCAAGTCTATTACCTAGTCAATGATCCCTTTCACCACTGGTCTATTAAAAAGTATCAGTTGTCTGCTTCTTGTTCCATCTTCTCTGGTATTAAATATATCATATCTGAAAAAATCTTAGTATTGTTCCTTAGTTTACAGGAGTCTCTGTCCTAATTCCTGCCAATCAGGTTTCTGGAAATCAGATGCTATTTTCTAT
Organism: Cuniculus paca; assembly: GCA_004365215.1. Taxonomy (NCBI): domain Eukaryota; kingdom Metazoa; phylum Chordata; class Mammalia; order Rodentia; family Cuniculidae; genus Cuniculus; species Cuniculus paca. The sequence goes on along the minus strand of RJWT010027447.1, from coordinate 10,710 downwards.
TTTCTGGCCCACTTAATACACTCTTCTTTGAATTTACACTTTGACATTGAATTTTGCAAGATTTTCACTCTAGGTTACTGTATATCCGAACTTTCTTTCAGTACATCATGTTTCTTCACACTATCTTTACCAACAGGGTGTATATCAGTGCAGGATGGATCAATATTTTGACTCTTTATACCAAAGAATGAACAACGAGCAAACTACAGGATCTGAGATTTATGTATTTGAAAAGCCAAACAGAAGCACTTCAGTAAAATGTATGTCAGTCAAAATGTTAAGGCTGGAAAGAAGCTAATTTAGTTACCATAAGCAAACCAATTAGTGTAATTTCTCCAAAAGCATTGACACTTTTATTTTTATTCTTCTAGCTTTCACTTCATCCTTAAACAATTTTCACAATGCCACCTGAGTCCTGGATAACACTATTCCCCTTAAACCTGCAGGCCAATGCATAGGATACTCCTCTCTTTGGTAAAGCATAGGTATCAACTTCCTTACTCAGTAAAGTCTTCCTTGAATGTATTTTAAAAGGTATCCATTATAAATTCTCCATCCATTTTCATACAAATGTATCTTATGATATGTGTCACTGTTTATAATGAACGTTCCTGCAAAGTTTCATACACCCATAGGAGGGGATTTGAGGAGGTAATCACATTGTGAGAATAGGATACTGACCAGTGAATGAGTCCACTAATCAGTTTATAGCTAAATGTAATGTGGGAGGTGAAGCCTGGTCCAAGGAGGTGGGGTCCACGGGAGCGCGACCTGGAAGGGTATATCTCTTTCTCTCTTTGATCTCTTTGCTTACTGCTGCTATCCACACTGTGAGCTGTTTCTCTTATGTGATGCCTCTCTGCCATGCCTTTCTGTCTTGGAGAGATCTGGCTATAGACTGAAACCTCTACAATTTTTGAGCCAAAACAAACCTCACCTTCCCAAATTGTTTTGAGTATTTTGCCCCAGCAACAAAGAAAGTAACTAAGATACTAACCAATCGTAGATTTGCTTATTTCCATTTGTCTATAACCTTTGAAATTTGATATCCTTAACAATAGGGGTCGGTTACTTAACTTTATAACATGTCTGTGAAGTATGTTTTTTTTTTAATTATAAAGAGAAACAAGGTAAGCAAAATATAAAATTTGGGAGGTAAAAGTGTTGAAAGAGATTACTAGTTAAGAAATGAAATATAATTTGAGATTGAAAATTATATTTATTGAAAATCATATTTATTTTAAATGTATCTTTGGAAATTCTGAATTAATCTATTTGTAATAAATATTGAAATCTCTATATCATAATTTTATGCTTCAATTAAAGTGGGTTAGTTTAGAATTTAATAAAATGCAGAAATTCATATTTTTTAAATTTATGTGGCAATTGTTATTACATAAATTCTGTCCATACAGAAGTATAGATCTTTTACCACATTTCAGTTACTGGTTTTTAACTTTCTTCAATATTTGTGCATATGTATTCATATGATAATACTTGAGACTCACTTAAGAATAAAACAAAAGCACAACGGAGTTACACTCATCAAAAATATTATCTAACCTAAAAGAGATGTAACTCAAAATTTGTAAGTGCCCACCTATAGAGGTCACACTCCTATTTGCAGTGAATATGTTCTGTGACTTTTTTTCTTTTTTTGAGACAGGGTCTCACTATGCAGCTCACACTGACCTTGGTGTCACTTTGTATCCCAGGCTGGTCTCGAACTTGCAATGATACCCCTGCCTCAGCCTCCCGATTACAGGAGTGTGCCACCAAGCCCAGTTTATGTTCTGTGACTTTAATGTGATTCATTTGTTCTTAAGGTCACAATATACATTTCTAATAAATATCTGTTAGGCTTAATGTGGAATGGTGAACATTTTATTATTAAATTAAACAATACTAATTTTATGCCCTTAACTGTATTAACATCTATAAATCTAAGTGTAATAATGGCCTCATATTTTTAAATATTTGAAAAATTATTGTGACTATTTCAGTGTTCATTATAATTTTATATTATCTTAATCTATTTTCAATCTATTTTTTAATATAAAATTATTACTTAATTATCATGTCAAGGGCAGAATCTTACTGTGTGACTTCAGTGTGATTTATTGTAACCATTTAAAACCTATTAATGTTTAGTTTTATTTATTATAGGTAAAACAGCATATTTGTTCTTATAAAGATTTATATAATTTTTTAAAACTTCTGGACATCTCTATAGCTAAAATAAATCTGTTACATTAGAAGCTCTGAATTTCATTAAAAACAACTTTACATTTATATGACAAAATAAAATAGTGTCCTGAACTGAGTTGTAAGTATACTCAGTATAAATAAGTGGACAGGCTTTATTTTGCTTTGTTGATTGTCTTTATTTCTATTCTTTCAATGATTCATATTTTAGTTCAATTTTTGGGACCTTTAAAAGCATTGTAAAAATTGCTTTTTAAAAATATTTTTTAAAAATTTTGCAATGTACTTTATTAAAATAAATATAGTTAGATTTTCATGGAACAATCCCATGAAACTGTTTAGCAAAATATGTGTTTAATGTCTTGACTACATTTTCTCTTTGGATTAAAAGAGCTAGCATGGTATAACTATTGCTTTTGAAATTATCTCTCTAATCAATATATTGGCATACATGATATCGATTTACTAATGCATGCTCAGTTCTTTTAAATTATATCTGTAAGGAAAAGGAAAACCTCTCAAGCAATGGTTAAATTTCTTAGCAGATAAGTATCAAAGTAAGGCATAAAACTCTCCTTAACTGAAACTGCACCCATATAAAAATAAAACATTTCAATTTTTTAATCGAAAAGAAATGTGAAATCTAGAAACAGGTGAATGGAATGTGAGACTCCTTCTCCACCACACTTGAATTCAAAACAGTGGCCAAATTTACTATGAAAGAGTGAATATTAAAATAAAACATACATGAAAAATACTGAGTTGATTACATGCTGAAAGACATAGTACATGATATATTTTATGAAAACAATCCTTCCTTAGTTACATATTCAATTAAATAATGAAATAAGGGGATGAGAATGAACCTGATCTTGCACTTTAAGAAAGAGCCACATAGTAAGGACTACGAGGAAGTCTTTCCTCTCTGAATCATGCTTGGAAAGAAGTTGAGCAGATCAAGTATTAGAAGTGATGAAAACTCATTACATAATTAAAGGATTCAATTTTCTACAAGGAAAAATACATTTAAATTCAATCTGCATCTATACTTAAAAGTTCATTTTCGAGATTTCTTTTTGATGGATAGTAACATTAATGTCCTATAGAGAAAAAATGCTTGTGGCACAATTTGAATACTAAACTATTAGTATCAGTAGGAGCATATCTTTCCGTCTTCTATATTTTTTTGTCCTGGGGCATCAAAAATATGAACCATCTGGTGTGCCAGCTGCTTGCTTTTCTCTTTACACATGCAGAACGTGTAGGTGGAAGGCTTCCAAAATCCCAGACACTATTATCTATTTTGTTTATCATCATCATGATGATCATCTTCCTTGCATTTTAATAAATTATGTACTTTTCTCTGGTTGATAGTCGATAAAATCTGTAGATATTGTTTACTCCTCTTTATCTTGTAAAATGTCAGTGAAATTTCAGTTGGACAGGAATTTGCAACATGGCTTACGATGCCCAGGTTGTTCATAAGCTCCAACTGTATGCAGTATGCTTAATTTTCAAATAAGTGCTGTCTTAAATTTATTGTAGTATTTATCAACCTGAATCTACACTGGGGTTTACCTTAAACCAAAAATATTTTTAACTGAATTGCGTGTATTTTAAAACAGTATTTTTTTTCTAATCTAATTCAATATTTCCAAATCTTTTGATTGAGAGACAAGTGTGAATGTTTGATTAAAAGACAAGTGTACACATGTGTACGTGTGTGTGTGTGTGTCTATGTGTGGGCACACAGACATGCCCTTCCATGTGTATGTATCTGTGCATACATACAAAAGAAAAAACGTTTTCATGGAGTGGGCATATCATAATTCAAAGTCAAGCTAGCAGAGCAATTACAGAGGGAGACACTAGGAACTACTATACATAGGATATAAGCATACTGTTAGAATTAAGAATTAAAAAGGATTCAGCTAAACAATTATTTCACAGTAGGGTGACTTGTCACAAGAGCTATTTATTATAATATACAGAATAAAATTTCCAGTAATGTAGGAGCTATTTTCCTATAGTGGCTTGTTTAGGAACTTCTTTTATAAATCATAAGGCCATATAAACACAAATTAGCTCAGTAGTGAACATTCACATATTTTCAGATGGGGACAGAAGTTCAGGGTAGTAGAGTGACATTTAATATGAGAAATAAGACCATAAATCACTTTGTCATAGGTTGTTAAGACCAAATGAAATAATGTACATAGTGTGATCAAAATATATGTTAAATGTTTAAATTAAAAAAAAAACATTGCAGTAAAAGACCCATTGCTATTAATTCCTTTCTAAGTACTCAGCCTCACTTCAAACACACTTACTCCAACATTCTTCCTGCTTTCAAAGCGGTTCTGGCAATCCTCTTTTGTGAATGCCTTTAGCAGCTGTGATGGAAGTATGGTTAATGAAGCTGCATAGTACCATCCAAGGGAAAAGCAGGCTTACAAAAGATTACACTGTGTCTTGACCCATGGAACTGTGTGAATTCTGACTCTTTCTCAAAGTCAAAATGACCAGAAAACGTAAACATTTTGAATCCATTTGGAACATCAAACATAAAACCAACTATATTTACCTATAAAAGAGGACTTCCAAAACTACTTCAGAGAGTGACAAGAACGAAGGGATGACTGTGTTGGAAACACGAGGAAGTAATTTGAGGAGAATTAATAACGATATGTTTTTTGTTGTAATAATTTTTTAAATTAAACACTTATGGTACTTATCTATTGCACTTTGTGCATGAAGAAAGTACTGAACAGATCATTAATGCTTCTTAAATTTGAAATAAATCTTTTAATCATTTTCTTTCAAAGACTGAGCCTAGTAGTGTATTTATTACCAAATTTTAGAAAAACAAAACCAGTAATATATTTAAAGGATAATATAATACAACCAAATATTTACCTTGGGGATATAACTTAGTTTAGAAATTGAAAAACTGAAATAGGTATCACATTAGAAATATGATTATTAAAGCATATTCTAACTAAGATGTAGAACCTATACTGAAGTTCTAATCTCTGTAATGTGATATAGACAGAAGTTAATGAAAAATATGACATTAATACTAGAAAACAAAGTGAAAATGTACCTAAAAGGAAACAATACGAGTATAAAAACTAAGAGGAAGAGAATTTTAAATCCGAATGAGAAAGTATAATCTAGGTCCTTGTTTTTGTAGAGTTACCAACTGGATGTTTCCTAGGTGTTAAACAGAAAGTAGTGATAGTCATAAAAAATATCTCATACATGAAAATGGATTAGTAGTGTCTCTCTTGTTACAAAGTTTTCAAATAATACACAAAAAGTCAGTAATTAAATAGCTGAAGATAATACTGGAACAGATCATGACTAACAATTTTTGGATGAATGACAAAACCTATCAAGAAAAGCTCCCAACCAGGATTCTCCTTATGACTTCTTAACAAATGTACAAAAAAAGAAAGGTATAGTTACACACAAACTTAAGAAGTAGGGAATATGGCGCCTGCCTCAGTTTTTTGAAGCCAGTGTAACTATGATATTGAAACTCAACAAAGATAATATAAAAAAGTAATTAAAAATAGAACTTACCATCAAGAAACAAAATATTTTACTAAAATATTATCACATTGACTCTTTCAACAAATACAAATGATAATATGCCATAACTTACTAGGGATTCATACCATGAACATATGTATTAGAATTCTTACCAAATTTTAGCAAAATATAACCAGCAATAAGGATAATAGTGTATAACCAAATGTTTATCCTTGGGAGGACAAGATAAATTTAACATTTGAAAATAAAAGAATATCACTATATATGCAAATAAGAAATAAACCTCAATAGCTGCACAGGAATCAAGTGAAAATTTGATCCCCTTATATGATAAAACTGTCAGCCAGCTATAGGTGTAATATTCTTAAATCTAATAAAGTACACATGAAAGGCATTCATCCAATTCCAAATATAAATGATGAAATATTAAACACTTTCCCCTAAGGTCAAGAACTAGATTAGAATGCCTGTACGTATCACTTCTATTTACCATTGTATCTGCAGTTTAAATCTCTGCCATAAGGAAAGAAGGAAAAATTAAAAAAAAATAAGAATTGTAAGTACAGCAATAAAAGTCTTTTCACATGCACACAAAACATGACTACTTCTGTAGTGAATCTCAAAGCCTTCACAATAAGATTACTAGAAATAATAAATTAACTTCTCAAGGTCACTGAATAAAGCATTAGTATAAAAATAGCATTTTACATACTAAGACCCCTTTTACTTATGTATGCCCATGAGAATTTGCTTATGATTATGAAAAATAAGATAGGTGAAATATGCAGAATATCTCCATCAAAAATTACAAAGCATAACTGAAATAGGGCATACTCACTGATTAAATGGTGGAATGACATAAAGATGCCAATTCTATAAATTAACCTGAAAGTTTAATGCAATTTCAATCAAAATCTCTGAGGGAAAGATTAGCAGAAATATTTACAGAGTTTCAAGATTTATATGGAAAAATATAGTCATTGATAATCTTGAGCAAATTTGAAGACATGTTACCTAACATCAAAACTTATTATGAAGTTCCAGTTACCACAACAATACGGCATTAATATCAAAATAGATCAAATCAATGGAACACAATGAATGTGTAGACTTATGCTTTTATGATTCATTTTCCATAGACATGAAAACAAGCCCATAGAGAGAACTTTTTCAATGATTGGTGTGAAAAATTGGCAAATTTAAATTAATGCCTATCAAACCTTTCATTGCACAATATGCAAATCAATGTTAAAATGACATAAATCAAAGCATAATGGTTGGATACATAAATTTTCTAGAAACAAAAACAGAGAAGCGTCTTTTCACCATGTCCATGGATAAAAAATAATAAAAATAAAATAATAAATTAGATTTCAGTAAAATTAAATTTTTATATCAAAGCACAACTTTAATGAAATGAAAAAAGAAAGGTATATATGAAAGGTATATATGCACAAGTTTTGAGTGTGAAAATCATTATATTCAGAATTTAAAAACAAATTCCACTACCAAATAACAAAAGGTAAACAATCAAGTCAAACATGCATTCAAAAGTTAAACATTCAACTTACAAAGGAAGGTGTAAGAATTGCCAAAAAAAATAAAATTTGTGTTCAACCTCTTTGATGTTCAAAGAATGAAAATTAAAATAATACAGAATTACCAATACGTGTTCACTTCAATGGCTTAAATTACCAAAACAAAAGAGTTCAACAAATAGACACAACCAAATGTTTGAAAAAATATGGAAATGGGAAGCAAACGAACGTTCATAATCAATCTAAAGCATATAAAATGTGTGATAAAATAAACAAAAAGTAGTTGGACATATCAAGAGCAACATGATGGATTTAAATTGCATACCAGTAATTACATTAAATTTTAGGGCCAGGGATTTACCTCAGTGGCATAAGCGCCTACCTGGCAAGTGTGAGGTCATGAATTTGATCCCTGGTACCAAAATAAAATAAAATAAAATAAAATAAAATAAATTTCAAAGGAAAAAACTGACAAATGTCAAACTGGGAAAAATGTAAAACGAAGAACTTTTGCATACATTTATTTGAGACATTTTAATTTAAAAATCATTTGATAGTGAAGAAATAACAAAACATATACCATCCAAATATTTCATTCATAAAACACAAAATTACTTGTATCAATAGATGAGGTTCAAATTTTAAAGAAATATATAAGAAAATATGTTTATATTATTTACCAAGCAAATCATGTGAAATACTTTTTGTATCCAGTTTATATAATTAAGTCAGCTTAATAGTTATAAACATTGTTTTTTCCCTTACTAGATGATAGAAAATAGAAAATAAGAAGTACAAAGGAAAATAAGAAATGGAGCTGAAGATTTTAAAAGAGGAAATAAAACGTAAAACCTTAAGTTTAGTTTCTACCCGTTTTAAATCTTTAATTCTAATACAGGTATTTACTATTCAAATTTGCATTTGCTATTATTTGTAATACAACATTAAACAAAATTTATTAATTTGTCAATGATTTATCTATATTCCATAATTTCTTTAATCATATTCGCATGTTCATTTTTTGAGTATTAGTCTGAATTTCATATATACAATAAAGATTCTCTCTAGTCTTTATGTGTCTAGTTTTCAAACATGATACTCGGAGTAGAATGTGCTTTTTAGCACTCCCAGGAGATTTACTGTTAGAAGTGTAATAATCTCTCTATTATAGTCCAATAGATATGATGATGAAAGATTTCTACTTTACAATTCTATGCAACAACTCTATTCGAGATTAAAAAAAAATAAGTAAATGCATGTGACATACAGGCTATACTAACTTAGAAGGTTTTTCTATTTCTAGTAATTGTTAATTAAGGAAAATTTTCCATTTGTTACTTGAATGTCAAATTATTTTCTAATTAAAGAAGTTACCATCCAATTAAAAGCAATTACAAGGAAGAATGGGGCAAGACAAGTGAATGGTCATGGTTGGCTTGATTGTCTGTTTCAGTGTAGAAACCTGTAGAATAGCCAAGGGTTTATAGCATGGACACTGGGACCAAACTGCTATAGATCACATTTTACTCCATAAGTCGGTTAAGTCAAGTCATTTAACCTCCCTTTCTCCAATAATAGCCTATAATATGGATAATATTATCATCTACCTTTCATGTATTTGTGAACATTCAATGTCTTGACATAAGTCAATACTTTGTGACTGTTTCTGGTAAGAAGTAAAGGCTAAAATTTTTCTTAGTTTTATTATACTACATAAAATAAATGATATTTTGATATAGTTTTGAATTGTATACGGAAAAAATTGTATTCAGAAAGCCTAGCATTTATCTAACACTCCTTCATTGCTTAGAAATAAATCTGACACAGATGTGTAAATATCACATAGTCTCTCTGGTGTGAGAAGTTGAAAGTGTAAATAAGAACTGAAATGTGTAACAGATATTGTGAAATAGGAAGAAAATGTTCAAATGGGAAGGAGAATTAGGAGAGAGAGAGAGAGAGAGGGAAAGAAAGGAAGGGAAAAGAGAAAAATGAGAAAAGAAGGATAAAGTGGAGGCAAAGCTTTTGTAAGTAATAAAGGGAAAAGGAGATGAAGTGGGGGAGAGTAATGGGGAAAAAAGTGAATAAAGATATATCATGTAGAGGTACAAATTTCCTATGATGAATGAGATGATTGAATACATCTAAATTGTACCAATAAATTTAATTTAAAAAACAAATTGCTAATCCTTGTGTCTTGGTTACTTTTTTCTCGTTGCTGAGACAAACACCTGACACCCAAAGTGAAGCAAGGAAAGGTTTATATAGCTTACAGTTTCTGTGGATTTCAGTCCATAATCAGCTGGCTCCAAGGAAGGGTGGCATGGCACTGGGGCAACACTTCAAGGCAGCAGCCAAGGCAAAAGTGGGCAGGCATTTATGGCGGCTGCAAGCGGCATGAGCAAACCACACCAAAGAGAGAAAAACGCCCCCATTCCAACCTCACAGTGTATGTCGGCTCCACCCCTGGGGCGGGTGCAGAACTCACACCGCCAATCCCAGCACTACACAATGAATCAATCATAAATGTTAGATTTAGCCGCTTCCATGACTACATGAGGCTTGGGGGAGCCATCTATACACAAACCGTAACACCTTGATATTTCAAGATTTAATTATTTGCACAAACAAATTCATTAAGTTTTGTATAAAAGTAAAATAAAGAACTAGAGTTGCATTAGAAAAAATTTTAAATAATTAAAAGGCAAATGAGAGAAATCTCATCCATCAACATATATTGACATTTAGTAACCTCATAAATGTAATAAACTATAGAGATTTTTATTTTATTTTTAATTAAGCATCACTTTAATTTTAAATTTGCAAATAATTTTTATAATACAAATGTATAGTGTTAGGACGAATTCTATCAGTTTTTTGCAGATATAACAAATATATTTAGTGAAATACTCTGAGAAATAGTCTTTGTTTCACATTTCTCTTGGAGAGTTAGTATAAACACACATTGAATCCATCCTAGTGAGTCTGATTAGCTTTTCTCCATATATATATTTTTTCAAATATGAGGTAAAACTATTATTTGGACTTGAGTTTTATTTAGTCAACAAAGTTTTACTTAACACAAATTTGTCTTTCTGCAACATCATAATAGGTGCACTCTTTATAACATCTTTCAGTAGGGGAAATTAGTAAAGAAACAATAAACAAGGGCTTTGAATGAGCCTCGAAGATAAAGGAGGAGAAATTTAAATTGTGTGGAAAAATGAATGGATTTTGAGACCACAGTATAAATTGAGATAAGACACAGTTTACTTATCCACATGGCTTCTCTAATATGAGGGACCCAAAATATAAGTAACTTGAGCAAAATAAAAGAAAGATGTTAGGAAATAGAGAGGTCGACTCTCAGGGAAAGGTTCTGGGGAATTAGTGAGAGGGGAAGGGGAAGGAA
>RJWT010027446.1:0-15531 GCA_004365215.1 Cuniculus paca | reverse complement strand
AACTGCAGAGACTGCTGGGAAAAGTTCAAAACCCTTCCTTATTGCTTAACCTCTAAGTCAGTTGCCTTACCAGCTTCTCCATAAGAACTAAAGGTGGATTCATATTAAGCAAGTCATGCTGAAGACTGTTGAGAGACGAGAGGGTTAAGAGCTGAGACCCAGCCTGGGCCTCCAGGTTTCTTCAGAGGTGAAAGTTTTGGCCCAGAGCACCCATGAGCTGCAAAAGGACAATGTGTCCAAGAAAGGATGCCCTCTAGGGATGAAGAAGGGATGTGAAATTTGGAAGGGTGAGGAACTGAAAACATGCCTTGCCCATTTCGCAATTTTGCCTTTCTTTCATACAGTTCCATCTGGAGCAATATTTGAAGTTGTTTCTCCAAGGAATTTTTAAGAATCAGATTTAAGCTCTCTTTAGTCCTCTAAGGACACAAGAAGTGAGGCACAGACTTCTCAGATTCCTTGAGACTCCAGTGTGTACATAGGCAGTCTCTGATCTTCTAATCATCCTTTCTTTTTTTTCCCGAGGAAAAGGATTAATAATAAGCAAACAACTAGTATGAGGCGAGCATTACTATTCCCATTTTAGAGATGAGAAAAGACAAGTTCAGTTATTGAACCAGGAATATGTAAGATTTAAGGAGCAAAACTGAAACGAAAGTTGAGACTCATTTGCCAGAGTGAGCAAATTCATGTCAGCTCAACTCAGAAAGCTCCCTGACTTTTGTTTCTTTAGTTCTGTCTCAAAACTTCAGGATTTTCCTCCAAAGTTCTGAGTTGAGAACTTCACCAAGAAAATAGCAAGTTCATCTCATAAAGTTTTAAAGACCAGTGAATGAAGAATAAATCTCAACTGTATCCCTGGTGGCCTGTAAAATAGTAAACAGTAGTATTACTGCAATGGTTGACAATTAAAACTCCTTCTCTGTCCTTTGATTATTTTAAAGGCATCGTGTAGAATCTGTTATTCTAAGACAAATATCTAAATTATTTTAATGAATCTTACTTGGTTTGTTGTATCAAAATAATGTCTTTAACCTCCTCTATGTGTGCTGGACAAGAGTTCAGAAATAGTTGCCCTGAGATAACTCTCAAGAGAAGATCGTAACAAATATGCTTAAATAGACATTCAAAAAGTTACTAATTATAAGAACTGACATGCCTATGAAATTACTGTATGCCTGATAGATTTCCATGTGGGTTCCTTTCCTTTCTATTGGGGTTGTGTGAGGAATCACCATCTTCATGATACGTGACCCAATGGGGATCCTTTTAATATATAAAGCTCTTCCTCATGAATTGTTTCATGAAAGTTGAGGTAAGTCCAGAGAAAGACCAAGCCTGAGTTATTCTTCCTTTCCAATCATATGAAGAAATTGAAACAAAAAAGCACAGGTTTTCTTGAGGTTACCAGAACTAGAATATAGGACTCTGATGCCTTAACATTGTCCCATCTTATTCCCTTCTCCATATTGCACAAAAAATTTATTAAGAATCATACTTTTGCATGAAGCAGCCTCATGAACAGCAATGATCATTTGAAACCGAGTCTCAGATAGTAGAACTGATGGATTATTAGCATCTCTTGCCATAGTTTGAGATTGGTCCTTAGAATTTAAGTCATGGTTGAACACAAGATAGGGTACAAGAGGAAGAATGCCAGGGCTGGGGATTTAGCTCAGCGGCTTATGCGCCTGCCTGGTAAGCGCAAGGTTGTGAGTTTGATCCCCAGTGCAGGGAAAAAAAAAAAAAAAAGGAGGAAGAATGCCAAGGATGGAAGCAAGGGCCAACCTGACTTCTGGCAGTGCCTGTATGCCAAGGTTTGAATGTGAATGTCCCTCCAAAATTCATACGTTGGAACTGCAGTGTGATCGTATTTATAGGGGAGGAGTTGGGGAAAGCAGCTGGGCTTTGAAGGAAAGGGAGAGCATGGATCAAGAAAGAGAATACATTTGTACTTATGCTTATAGGTATGGGGATAGAAACATGATGCTATGTTTGAAAACCTACTGCTATGGTTTAAATCCAGAATGTCCCCCAAAACTCTCATGTATGCAGAGGAGGGGCTTTGAAAGGTGATTAGATCATGCAGGTGTTATACTTGCCAGTAGATTCACTCACTAATGAATACTCATGAGTACTCTGTTAAGAGGTAGGTCACTGGGGGCATGACTTGGAAGGGCATACTCCCTCTTGGCTGATATGTGAGCAGCTTATTCCCAGGCCTTTCTAGGATTCTGTTTCTGCCTTAGAGCCAGCGGTCAGGGATTGAAGCTTCTAAAAACCATGAGCCAAAATAAACCTTTCCTTTAAATTGTGGGTGGTGGGTATTATGTCTCAGCAAAGTGACTGAAATACCTACAAAGGGCCAAAGTGGTTGAAGGGAAAGTTTATTAAGAAAGTTGTGGGAGATTGGAATGGGTCTCTAGAGGGGCCAGAAAGCTTAAAGAACTTGCATACAATAATTAAGAGGGATAGCTGCAGTGCTCACAGGCACCATGGTGGAGGATGGGCCAGACTGGGGAAGATCACAGATAAGGCAAACAAACCAAGACGAGGTTATTGCAATGGTCTGGGCATGAAGCGTGGAATACTTGACATTTTTCCACATAGCAGAAAAACAAACCTGTATTTACTCAAGTTGCATCTCTACTATAGTGTATGAAGGCAAATTTTCTAGATAATTTTGTATGTTTGAGGATTGATTTATAGCATCATTAATAAATCTATTGCTACAAGTGGCACTTTCATAGACTTTGTCATTCAAAGGGGTGTCATCCAAGTGTTCTGTCATGCATTTTGAGATCAGGGCCTTTCCCAGAGGTGTGAGGGGTCACATTTAAAGGATGTTAGAGAACCCTTCCTGGCCAGGGTAAGGCAGAGCTTTGATGTGTGGACAGGGAGACAGAAGTGGCAGCTGTTTTACATGGGAGACCAGCTATGATAAATATCAGTTCTCAAAGTGAAGACTAGTATACAGGAAATGTGGAGGAGGAGGCTTGCACAGGAGCCTTTAATAAATAAATGGCTTTGTCTGGATTCAAGATTGAAAGTCTGTGAGCTAGGGCGGTTTCTCACGTTTCTTCTGTATTAGTCTTGGCTCTTTGACCTTACTTGTAAGAAATGTGGGCAAGTCTCATATCTACCTTTCCACAAATGAATGAAATGACACCTTAAAATTTTCCAGGCTTGCATCATTCTTAGGAGTCTCCACAATCCTGGGTCTTTAAAATTTCCACAGTAAGGCCCCTTGAACATCACTGAAGGTCTACTTTGGCAAGCCACCATGTAATCAAACACCTAAATATTTTTAACGGAGCTGACAGGAGAATATATATATATATATATATATATATATATATATGGTAATGAAAACATAGTTATTTCCAATAATTTATTATGCACATGTTCATAAACACATTACACTTGCTACAGAACATATACTTGCAGCAGGCCTTTCAGAGATGAATAAATAATACTTACCTAATGAGAAGGTTGATGTTGTTTTGCAGGTTTGACCTACATCCCAAGGTTCCAGTATGAAAAGAAGTCACAGTTGGTAATCTCTTTTAAGTGAGAGTTCCCTGACCACTGGCCATGTAGGGTGTGTGGGCCATGGGTTGAGAACCCATATTTAGTGAAGGAGCAATCATTAGATTGTCTTACTCAGACCAATCATTAGAGGGCTTCGTGAAAGCCTAAAGAATTGCCCAGTGACCCGGGTAAAGCTTCAGTGAGAACTGGAGTAAACATCAGGGACTCATATTGACAAAAGCAATCTGTCATAAGTGAAAAAGCAGTTTCAATCCACTGACAGAAAATTACCATGCCCAGTGCATTATGTTTGATTGTGGACATCACACTTAAAAAGAACAAAAACCAAAAAATTTATAGATTCATAGGAGGGACCTACTCACACCAAGCTGTTAGTAGTACATGAAACCATGTCACACAGGAAGAGCTGAAGAAGCAGGATGCATGTGGAAACAAGAGTTGGCGGCTAGGAACCGGTCCTCAAATACTTTGAGGGTTGTTAGGAGGAAGATTTTCCAAGGGAAAAGTGTTGTAGGCTAACATAATAGAAAAACTACTGAACCCTGTCTACCTCCCCACTCCCTTGCTTGTGAGGCTACTCCCCCCTTGGGAATGTAACTTAGTTCCGTATTCTCAAGCCTGTTCGGTGCACCGTGCCCCAGCAGGTATGCCAACCAGTATGTTATAGATGTATGTGTAATTGTAATCATTGTCAATGGGGATGGATCAAGATGTTATAGATGTATGTGTAATTACAACCATTGTCAACGGGGATGGCAACCAGGACATCATAGATGCATGCTTAATTGTAACCATTGTCACCAGGGGTATGGTTGTAGTACATAAATACCTAGCTCTCCCTTCACTCGGCACTGCACAGTGGTTCCCTGCATGGGTCCTGCTGTCCAGTTGCCAGCTGGCTAATAAAGGCTCTTAAATTCTAATTGGTACCGTCTCTGGCTCCTTGGTTTTATCATGAACCCTGTTCAAAAAGGAGACTTAAAGCAGTGAAAAATGGTAGAGGTAATAAATGTTGTTCTATGAAGATGGCAATAATGCTGATAATGACACTTACAAATAAAAATGAGGATTGTTTTTCATTTAGGAAGACTCAGGGAGTGAGACAATCCGTGTATTTCTTTGCTGTCATAAGAAAAAGAAAAAAATTGAAATGTTTTGTTTGTCTTGAGTTTGAAAGCATATTTCAAGGGAGGTGGGGTCCTGGCTATTCTGCAGTCTCCCCATCCATTTACGAATGAGGTGTCTGCCCTTCCGGGTGTGGGTTTACAAGGCTTGGACTCGGTGGCTGTGAGTTCACCTTGAAACTTGAATGAGAAATTCTTTCATTATTTTGTTTTTAACTCAGGTTTTATCAATACAACTTCGTCATTTGTAACATTTTAGGCAAATCTGCATGCTAGAAAAAGTGATCATGATTTTCTAGCGAGTTAAGGAATGTGTGAAAACTGCACTTACACTACTGAAGAGTTGGATCCGTGGGAACAACTTATGCAGTATTTGTGTCCTGTTGCCTCTCTTCTTCCACTCTCTCCGCCCTACCACTGGCATCCTCTCCCTAAAAAACTCTCAGTGTTGCCTTAGTCCCTGACTGAGAGCGTTCTGTTGGTATAAGGTCTGTGCCTCTAAATCCATGGTAAACTGTGGATTGCACTGGATTCTAGAGGTGCCTGGTAGGCGTGCAGTGCTCTCAGGGACAGGTCTTTGCTGGCTATGAACAGAATGTCCTCTGAGTTCCCAAAGCAAGGATGGGAATCTCAAGATCTCTAACTGTTCTCAGGATGCCCAGGACTGAGAATGACCTAAACTCAGGGACTGTATGGGCACCTAATAGGGCTGCTAAGAGGCTAGGTTAAATCAGGGTTAAGTCCAGTCATCCTGTTGTGTGTGTGTATGTGGTGTTGTGGGGGATTAAGAACATCAAAATTAATCCAGCAGATGTGGTGGTACATGGCTATAATCCCAACTATTCTAGCACACAGGCAGGAGGATTACAAGTTCAAGGCCAGTCCAGTTAACTTAGCAAGACATTGCCTTCAAATAAAAAAATACAAAGGGCTGGGAATGTAGCTCAGTGCTAGAGCATTCCTGGATTCAATACCCAGTAGAATAAAAATAAATAAACCAGACAGTGGAGCAAAAATCAGATTAATAATGATTAGTTGTTAGGGCTGGAGATTTAGCTCAGTGGGTCAAGCACTTGCCTGGTAAGCGTGAGGTCATGAGTTCAATCCATAGTATCTAAAAAAAAAATTAATAATGATTAGTTGTTTAGTCCTTCACTTTCTCTTAAAAATATAATGCAAGTCACATGTCATTTTAAATGTTCTAGTAACCACATTAAAAATAGTTAAAAAAAGAAATTAAAGTTAATTTGAATATTATATGTTATTTAACCCAACATATCTAAAACTATATCATTTCAATATGTAACTTGTAGAAAGTCATGCACATAATATTTTACATTTTCTTATATGAGAGTTTCAAAACCTGGGGCATGTTTTACCCGTATATCATCTCCACTCAGATGTACCACTGTTCTGGTACTTAACCTCCCAAGGCTAGTGGCTACCGTGTTAGACAAAGATACTTTATCCAGAGACCCAGTCTGTCATCTCTGTGGCTTGTTATCACCTCAATAAAGGCGTTATTAATGGTTTATTGACACGTTCTCCTGGAGTCTGTACGGATTCATTCACCCCACACTGTTTCAGTTACCGGGATACAGTATCAGTGGTCTTCGCAGACTGCGTCTACTCTTTAGGATTTTATGTCCTAGTGTCTGCCATAGGCAATGCATTAATAAATAATTGAGAAAATGAAATAATTGTTGCCAGTAAGAAGTGATACGAAAAAAGTAAAAGGGGATACAGAGTAAGCATTTGTCGTTAGGCTGTCGGAATTCATAGCAAGGCTGAATTTTCTCTTTGCCTTGATGGGTGATACACACTTCCCTGAGGAAGGCACATGTATTGCTCCTGGCGTATAGGGATGTGGCTGAGGGCCTTTCTTGGCTTCTGGAAGACTGAGGCAGGAGGACCGCAAGTACAAGATCAGCTTGGGTATCTTAGGACTCTGTCTCAAACACACACACACACACACACACACACACACACACACACACAAACACAGTAGAAAGGTCTGGGGATGTAGCTCAGTGCAAAGGCCCTGAGTACAACCTCCCATAGCAAAAACAAGGAAGAAGGTCAGACAACAAATAGTCTGTAACCAGGTGAGTTGACCCTCTTTTTGGAATCTTTTTCAGTGTAGGAGTGGGAGTGTTAAGAATGAGGGCTTTCAAATGGTTTGTAAAAATATCAAACCATTCTTCCACTTAGACTGCCTCTAAACCCATAGAGTAAAGAAGGAAATGGAAATATTGAAATTATAGGCACAATGAAATGAACATCACTTTCATCTCAATCCACTGGATATTTTATCAAAAATATTTGAAGATGTCCAGTTCACTTTTTCACATCACTTGCTCATTACAAGTAACAGGAGTTTTAATGAACAGAATTATAGGTTGTGGCCACCTGTAAAATAGGACGAGAAATGGGGGTTTCAGGAAGATTGGTTGATGGATTAAGTTGGAAGCACTATTAATTATACCTTCTCAATGAACAAAATAACTACCAGATTAACCAAAACTTGTGGATGTAAGAAAACACAAACAGAATACTCTCTTTCTTCCTCCAAGGTACGATTTTCAAAATGGTAAAAATACATAGGCAAGCATGCAATGCATAGAATGCAATTTTTTCTCTCGTTACGTGTTTGCAGTACATATCATTAACATTTATCTTAGAGAGTAGGTACATGTACTTAACATATCTTAATTCTTTTTATGCCCCTTTCCCTCTCCTCCCTCTCCTCTCCTTCTATCTCCAGATCCCCTGCACATTTGCAAAAGATGTATCTTCCTGTTTCCTATTGTCTTTTATTTTTTAAAAATTTTTTATACTTTGGGTTTCCCATATAAGAGAAGTTATGCGCAATTTAAGCTGTTGTGTCTGATTTCACTTAATGTTATGGTCTCGTGGTGGATGATCTTTTATTTTTTAAAAAAAATAAGTGTTGGTGAGGATGTGGAAAAATCAGAAACCTAATCAATTGCTGGTAGGAATGTAAAATGATAAGCAGCTGTGGAAAACATTCTGGCAGATTTTCAAAACTTAAACAGAGACTCACTGTATCATCCAGCAATTCTTTTCTTAGGTAGGTAGACAAAAGAACTGAAAGTGGGATCTGAAAGAGATGTTTGGGCATTGATTCTCATAGCAGCATCATTTGCAATAGCCAAGAGAGAAACCATCCAAAGGTCCATTGACAGATAAACGGGTAAACAAAACATGCTACATAACTTGAACATAAAATGAAATATTTCACTTTGTATGAAAAGGGAATTATGACAATGCTTCAACCTGGCCGAATCTTGAAGCTGTTATAGTAAGTTAAGCCATAACAGAAGGACAAATAGTGTACAACTTTGATGAAGGACCTAGAACAGTCCAATTCCTAAGGACAGAAAATTGAATGGTAGTTGCCAGGGACTGGGAAGGGAGTTACTATTTAATGGGTATATAGTTTCAATTGGATAAAATCAAAAAGTTCTGGAAATGGATAATTATGAATGTATAATAATGTGAATGTACTTAATGTCTCTAAAGCACACAGTCAAAAATGGTCAAAATGCAAAAGTTAGAGATATATACATGGTATAATAAATTCATAATGCACCACAGCTTGTGTGTACATGTATGTACATGTGGGTGTACATGTGTGTGTGAGCATAAAGGGTCCTGCTCTTACCTTTTGACGCATGGGTAAATCGTCTGCCCTCCTAGGTGTGAAAAGAGTGTCATTTTTTTCCCCTCCAAACCTTTTCAACAGAGGAAAATCGCCAGCAATAGAGACTTGGCAGTAGTTTAGATCCAAGTCCAGTTCCCTCTGGTTTAAAGAACATTTATGGTTGAAATGGTCAATCTGCAGTTTAAAAGAGAATGAAAGGGGGAGACAGGTTTTAAAAGAAGAAAAATACTGTGAAACTTGAAAGTGTTTACACTTGTGGTCAAATGAAACAACTTTCTCTTTCTTTCTTTCTTTCTTTCTTTCTTTCTTTCTTTCTTTCTTTCTTTCTTTCTTTCAATTTGGCACATAAACTTGTCATAAGCAAAACACTCAAAAGGAAAATTCCCAAGCAGCAGTGCTGGGTTTAGGGTCATTTGTCAAATTAATCATGATGTATTTTCTTGCCTTGAATGTGTCAGCTGGAATATGTAACATTCCATCCCAGGAAGAGAATCCAAGTGAACAATTCCCAACAAACAATTGTTCACTCTATGAAAGTGAAAACTTCCAAGACTTTTCACTTCTGTCTATTTGAATTTTCCACGGTCTTCCAGCTGGGGAGATGCAGTCAAATCAAAGAAGAAGGCTTGGACCCTTATACACAGCTCCAAAACCAGCACGGTGTTGGCCTTGACCAAGATTCTAATCAGAAGGCAGCGCTGGGTTTGGTACAAGAGAATCACTTAGGGGGAGTGGAAAAAAATAATAAGTCAGGCCTCATAAATATTCAACACAGACTTGAAGAAAGAATCTAATCCTTAATTCAGTCTCTTTTCCTAGTACTGCATCTTAAATAAGTGGATGAGATTTTAGCTTTCAGTCATGTAATATTCGGCAAAGTAATGCATTTAATACTCAAATGCTGGATAAGTTTAGTGAATGTTGAAATTGGATATTTATTTGAATATTACATCATTCTTAAAATGTCAAATTTTATAATTCTGAAATGTTATGCTCTCTTACTTCACTTACAATGAAACATGCCAATGTTCTATTTGATTCAATAAACAGTGTAGCCACCTTACCCATGTTTGTCCACAGGAAAAACTGAATGCGGTTATAAATCTGTTTCTTCAATTTCTAGATGTTATCAGCTATTCATTCTCCCCTTCTTCCAAATTTGGTCCTAACATTAATGGGATGGGGACAAATGTTTCTAAACTTGAAAAGTGGGAAGCTAGGAATTTCTTTCTTTCTTTCTTTCTTTCTTTCTTTCTTTCTTTCTTTCTTTCTTTCTTTGTGGCTCTGGTGATTAAATCCAAGGCCTTCTCATGGAACTACATCCCCACCTGTTTTATTTTATTATTTTTGTACAGGGTCTTGGTAAGTCAGTATGTTACCTGAGCTGAGTTTAAACTTGCAATCCTCCTGCCTCACCCTCTCAGAGTGCTGAGATTACAGGCATACACCACCACGCTCCATTAGGAATTTTCCAGTTTGTTTGGACTAATAAATATACAATATTCAACCAACTCAGACAATAATTTTTTCACAAAATGTATTTTCCTTAATTTATCATGTTAATTTTCTCTATTTTTCCCTTCTTTGAATATGAGTAAGTAGTCTATTGGAAAAAGGCACTTCTCTATTGCAGGAAAGAATCACACTATCTAATTATTATTGATCTAAAATCTAGACATTCCTTACATTCTGCTAATAGGATTACTAGAATTTTTGGGAACAAGGCAGGAATGTCTACTCTTGCCACTCTCACTCACTGCATTTCTTGGAGTTTTAGTTACAGTAATTAGGCAGGAGAAAAATAAAAGGGATATAAATAGGAAAGAATGAAGTCAAATTGTCTTTGTAGATAATTGATTCTATATTAAAAATATCCTAAAGACTCTATCAAAAGACTTTTAGAACTGGTAAAGGAATTCAGCAGTACAGCAGGATATAAGATCAACATTTAAAAGATCAATAGTTTTACTTTTCACCAATAATGTGGAAAAAAATAGTTTCTGTTAAAATAAAATACCTAGGGATTAATCTAACCTAGGAGGTGAAAACCTTCTACAATGAAAATTTCAGAACACTGAATAAAGAAATAAAGAAGATAGCAGAATATGGAAAGACCTCCCATGTTCATGGGTTGGCAGAAACAATATGGTTAAAAGACTATTACCAAAACTGATCTACAGATTCAATACACTTCACA
This sequence comes from Cuniculus paca, assembly GCA_004365215.1. NCBI lineage: Eukaryota > Metazoa > Chordata > Mammalia > Rodentia > Cuniculidae > Cuniculus > Cuniculus paca. Next base: position 4,973 of record RJWT010027446.1, on the reverse strand, counting down.
TTAAAATACCAATGACATTCTTCACAGAACTAGAAAAATATTAAACTTCATATAGAAGCAGAAAAGACCCACAATAGCTAAAAAACAGCAAGGCTAGAGGCATCAATATACCTCATTTCAAATTACACTACAAAGCCATAGTAAGAAAAGAGCATGGCAGTGACACAAAAAGACATTTAGACCTGTGGAACCAAATAATGGACACAGAAACAAATCCACACAACTACACTGTCTGAGTCTAGACAAAGGAGCCAAAAATGTGTGGTGGAGAAAAAAACAACCTCTTTCACAAATGATGCTAGAAAAATTGGATAATTCACTTGTAGAATACTGAAACCAGATCCCTCTCTCTCTTACCCTGTACACAAACCATTACAAAATGGATCAAAGACCAAGGTATAAATGATGAAACTTTGAAATGGGAGATTCCAATAGGACAGTAAATAACAGCAAAAGTTAACATACGGGACTGCATTAAATTAAAAAGTTTCTGTACAGCAAGACAAACAGCTAACAGAGTGAAGAGGTAGCCTATAGAATGGGAGAAAATATTACCAGTTACTCTACTGACATAGGATGAATACCTAGAATATAGAAAAAACTAAAAAAAAAAATCCCAAAAAACAGAATTAAACAGTCCAACCAATAAATGGACAAATAAATTTATTGAGCAGTCGCTTCTTAAAAGATGTACAAATGACCAAGAAGTATATGAAAAAATGTTCTTCTTTAACCATTAGGGAAACAAAAATCAGAATTATAATGAAATAACACCTCAACCTAGTTAAATAGCCATCATCAGCAATGTAAAATATAATAAATTCTGGTAAGGATGCACGGGGAAAGGAACCTTTCTATACTGCTATTGAAAATGTAAATTAGTATGGAGATCATATAGAGATTCTTCAAAAAATTAAAAATAGAATTACCATTTGAACTAGCTGTAACACTCCTCAGTGTATACCAAGAGCAGTTAATGTCTGCATGCCATAGAGATACCACAAGCCACATAGACAAGATATGACATCAAGATATAGGTGCCTATCAATTGATGAACCTATAAAGATATGTACACATACACAATGCAGTATTATTCAGCCAAAGGAAGAATCAAATTCTATCATATGCAAGAAGAATGGATGGACCTGGAGACTGTCAAGTTGAGCAAAATAAGCCAGACTCAGATGAATGTCACATGTTCTTCCTAAGAGGTGGAATCTAAAAAAGGTGGTGAGAAAGTAGAAGGGAAACTATTATTAGACAAGAGGAAGAGAGTAAGAGGCAGGGGAATAGTGTGAGAGCAGATATGGGAAAATGGACATGAGCAAAATATATGCATTAAAACCCTACCAAAAGACCCAGGGATATAGTTCAGTGGCACAAGTGCCTGCCTGGCAAGCACAAGGTCCTGAGTTAGATTCCCGGTACCAACAAACAAACAAACCCTATCGAAAATGGGAAACTGGGGGAAAGGTGGGGCAAAGGTCATGATGGGGTGAAAATGATCAATATATGTTATGTGCTTGTACTAATCTGCCCAAATGAAGCTTATTATTCTGCATAATCAATTTTTAAAAGAGTGGGAGGGAAGAATTAATAGAATTTAATCTGAGTAACTACTTGATGGACTAGATTAAAACCAAATGAATTCACTGGGGAGACAAGTAATCGCAGGAACGAAACATTGATCCTGGCGTGTTAACTGTTGCCCTTTGTGTTCATAGCAGCATGGGGAGTATAGAAAAGTCTGAACTTGTTGACAAAAATCACTAGTCACCCAAGACCAGATTTCTGTCTTAGATTGTTTTGGAAGAACTTCGCCAAACAATTTAGAAAAGATGATAACTTGGACATTTGCCTGTAACTCTCATAACCCCTCCCAGATGGAGCTAAATATGAGCCCTGGAACACTCACGGTAAATGGCCCCCTGAGGCTTACTATCTCTGCATGACTGAATCTGCTTCAACCCCCTTTGACCTGAATTTTGAAAGCTATGAAGCTGGGGTGGTGGTACACCCCCATAATCCCAGCACTAGGTAGACTGAGGCAGGAGGATTGCCGCGAGTTCGAGGCCAGCCTAGGCTACAAAATGAGTGCAGGGCCAGCCTGAACTGCATAACAAGACCCTGTCTCAAAAAGACAAACAAATAAACAAACAAACAAACAAATAAATTAATTAATTAATAGCTACATGTGCTCTGATGTTTCGATTATATGAATCACATTAGGTCACACAAGATAAGCAGCTTTGGCACTCAGTGGAGAACATTTTGAAATAATCTAAAAAAGAATATGCTCTTTTAATTATAAGTGCATCAGGGGAATAAGGAGATTTTCCACAACTAATTTGACCAACATGGAAAAAAGATTGGGAAAAATAGACTTATTGGAAAATATTGATAGAATGATGTCTAAATATTAAGTCAAACAGTGGCTCCCTACATATTTAGCCGAGTTTAGTCTATAAAATACACCGGTTTACCCATTCACTGGTGAAATCCTTTCTGAATGTTCACGATGTGCCAAGCATGTAGAAGGATACTAAACAACACTGATGTTCAAACGAAATGAAGAAAGAGTGTTCCCTCACCCTGCCAGGCATTTCATTCTCAGAGATGACCCAAATAGCATGTTCCATCCTAATTTCTCTACCATGTTTTCTTACAAGGAGGAGATTGTGATTCAGAATGTTTTTGAAGGATTCCACTGCACTATTCTTTTTGCAATTGATGACATGAGAATAATTCCCTTGCACAATGGAGTCACACATGCCAATGACACAATGAGTGACTTACAGTGACTCACCTTTCTTTTGAAACCCACTGAGAAAAGCAAACTTTTTGCCTCTAGGGACACAGTGACATCGTGGTGTAAGAGATTATTCCAGCAACGACCAGTAAATATGAAACTGAGACTTAGCCTCCTTTGTATTTGCAGCACCTTGCTTCGCTCAGCCTTGAAATCTTGTGCTTCATCTAAGCCTTCTGCACGGGGCATCGGCAGCATGACCAGAAGCAGCCTGAGCACAGACTCGGAAGCATTCCCAGAGCAGTGATCCATGTTGCTCAACATAAACTTTGCCACCGTGTATAAACACAAACTGCCTGAGACACTTTCATTTTATTTAGTTTGGAAGTTACTCAAGGCAGAGTTCAGAATTAAGAAACTGGATACTATCTTGGTTATTGGTGATGGGCCATGAAAAATAAATTAAGTCCTTTAATAGTAAGTAATAAAAACCTCAGGAACTGTCCAGAGGGAAAAAGGACAAAGAAAAGTTTTCTAATACATTTTTCTGTAATTAATTGAATATTTTAAGAATTCAGTCAATACAGTTTTGTCATAAAAGTAAAACTGTAATATAAAGTAAATGCAGAATACTTCATCGTTATGAATTTTTTTAAGAAAATACTCTGCCAATTTATCCCTCAACAACCTTCCAATTTTATAAAGCATTGAAATGATATATGCTATTTAAAAATATTAGGAATCCATTAAATTGGTAAGATGCCAGATTTGATATATTCATGATTTTGCTTTGTTAGGAATCAAATTCTATAAACTCCCTATTGGAATTAGGACTTTGGGGAATTAAATAAATGAGGGTGCTAACAGTAGTTTTCTATCAACTGGAGGGAAACTGTTGTCTAAAGAATTTTTATTGGCTGACATAGTCCCTCAGCATACCACACCAACACAACAACCCTCAGAAACTGAGAAAAAGCCCTCTCCCCACTTACAGATTCTCCATAAAAGGAGATTTAGGTAAATTAGAGGGAAGCGTTACTGTCTAGCTCCTTGGGGCTTGTAGCTACATCAGGTCAGTGCTGTGGCTTAACTTTACTGCTCCACTACGAGAGGCACACACTACCGCAGGCCTCTGCTACTCAGACTCTGAATGTGTGTGCACACACCGTGCTCTCCAGAGAGAGGATGCCCCAGGACCTCTCCCCTCTGCTGGGAAACAGAGCAGCTCTAGCTCGGATTAGAAAACTTGACAGAAATAGCTGTGAACAGGGCACAGTTCATTTTAGTTGTCTGCCTGCTTCCTATCTCTTTTTTTCTCTCTCTCTCTCTGAATTTTTGGGTTTGTTTATTTGCTTTCAGATATCATTGACAAGCATCTCAATATATGTTTACTAAATAGTGTAAGGTGTTAAAAGAACAGAAGGTAACAAGACTTTGAAATGGTACAGAAACTTTCACTGGGCCCGTTACATGCAACCCACCAGAAAAGTCAGACGGGCGGATATGAGATTAAGGCGGCATCATCTCTCCCTCTTGCAGCTTAGCATCTAAATAGCTGAGATCAGCACACAGGTAACTTGGTGTTTCCATCATATGAATTTGCTGAATAGTCTTTCATTGCTGGGCTTGTGATCAAAATGACTGTGAAAAAACAAACTATCCTCCCATAGAAACAAATTAAATAATGCAGCCCAAATTGGATTTACCATTTTCTGTTTCAAATGTCCTTTGTAAGGACATTTGTTTAGTAAACTAAGTTTTTGTTATATACAACATTAAAAAAGCTAAATAACCTTTCTCTTTATTTCTTTTTAATATAGTTATAGTTCAATGAAATTATCTAAGTTAAGGACTTTGATTTGTTATTTTTTAACCTTGTAGGAATTTTTAGAAGTACAATCATCCTATTTACATTGGAATATAATTTTACTTAATAGTTTTTAGAAATCAGATATGTCCACAGTTCAGTACTGAAAGTTGGCTAAAATTAGTAAGTCTCATGAAATATCAATAGATTCCAGGAAACATTTTAAAAAATATTCTGTGAACAAAAGACTTTAAATATGTTTTCCCCAGTGATCAAGGGGGATGAGTTAAGATGAAATAAGAAAGTTCCATTAATTTTTAACTGCTAAAAATTAAGCGCCAAGAAATAGATACAGGGGCCTGGGATTTAGCACAGTGGCACAGTACCTGCCTTGCAAGCATGAGGTCCCGAGTTTGA
>RJWT010027445.1:0-15491 GCA_004365215.1 Cuniculus paca | reverse complement strand
TTTTTTTCCATTGATGTAGTATTTTTATAGCTAAGATCCTGGAATAAGTTGAAAGAAAAAAAGCCCAAGCAGATCCTGTGCCCTGTTTAGGTGCTAGAGTTTGTGTGTTCAGTTGCAGTGAGGAGTCTGCAGCTCCACAGAGATCAGTCCACTTTACAAGAAAATTACAGAAACTTGAGATTTGAACACAGACCTTAGAAGATGCTTGGACTAGTGTAAACTATCTCATATGTTGCTACTACAAGAGATGAATTATTATATACTTGAATCATCAGAATCCCAGATAATAGCCCCAAAATTGTATGCATCAATAAAGAAAAATGCAGTGTAGAATTCAGGTTTAAAAAGGATCTTCCATTTGCTGGTTGTTTTCACTTAGATAAATCATCTACTTTTTCTGTGCTTTTTCTAATAATATTGAAATTATAATAATTCATTCCTCATAAACTTGCTATTTCATGTATTTGTCAAATTTTTTGAATAAGTCTGTGGTTCTCAACAGAGCCTGCAGTGAGATCGAGAATGCAGTGTTAACAACAAACACCCAGTCTTTTTATTTTTTTTCAGCACTGGGGATTGAACTAGGACTTTCATACTGAACTACATCCAGAGTGCTTTCTTGATTTATTTTATCTCTGAGATAAGACCTCACTAAGTCACTAAGTTGCCTAGGCTGAGCTCAAACTTGAGTTCTTTCTATTTTAGCCTCCAGACTGCCATAAATTGGATTGTAGAAGACACAGAATGCACAAATATATACATAGGTCAAGAGTGGCCACAGGAAAGTATTAGAGGGAATCTGGTTCAGCTAGAGATTATGGAACAATATTTAGTGGAAATGTAGAAGTAAGGAGGAAAAGCAAGGTTATTCTCCTGAATATGTTATGTGAGGAAACACAAATATGAGGTTTTTGCCTTGAAAACAATGTGTTGCAATGTTAGGAAGGAGGAAAGAGTTAAACATACATCAAGCGGTCTGTTTGAGAAATTTCCTTAACCTCTAATCAGAGACTTTAAAATATTCTTATAATTATTAAGCTATATTTTGAAAATATTAAAAACTCATAGCCATTTTTTTTACTGTTTCTGCCCTGTCTTCGGAGATAATGTTGACAAAGAAGGTGAATGTGTGCACAGAAGATGAGGGCTCACGATGCTGCCTGGGAGCAAGGTTACAGAACCGAGAGCTGCTGTTACTCCGGACAGAATTTCCTGTGGAAATTGAAGCATCTGGCATTGGTGAGCATTTACTAAGAAGGAAGGATATATGGAAGTTGGGAATTGGGAGGTTTCCTGATCAGTTCTTTCTAGGTCTCACTAGAAGCAAAATTTGAATTAAAAAAACCTATCTTTAACTGCTCAATGCAATATGTGCTTTGATAAAATGTTCCACTGTAAAGACCATCTAACACTTTATTCTTACTCTATAATGAATACTATTTCTACATTTAGGATTTAGAATATACTTTTCCAACTCTCCTGGAATCCTGCTAATACTGTCATAGTGCTTAGAAATATGAACAATTGTGTCAAAGACCACTGCAGACACTTTTAACTAGCTTTATTATTGAGAGAGGTTAAAACACTTTCAGTGCAAGTAGATACATAGACACTATTCTGAATTTGTTACAAGAGACACATTAGCCGTTTGCTTTTAGAGAAATAAATCACGGATATGTAAGCTTCTATCCTCAAATATGTAGTATACTAGCATTTTTCTGTAATTGATCCAGATCTTTTAAAGAATAAACTATTATAGATGTCATTAAAATCCTTTATCAAATTTCTCAGAGCTTATTTTCTCTCCTCCCAAGGGAATAACTGTTCGGATTTGGTGTTTCCTTTTCCCAGTCAACTTTCACCTTCTGCTACATGTAATTCGGCATTCATATATTTTGTACTGTGTGTAAGTTGTTAGTTTTATCTTGAATAATGGTCTGTAACCTAATAATTTTCATTCAACCATATATTTGTAAAAGTCATTGTGATACATTCGTCTTTTGAACCTTTATTTTCATTTTTGAAAATATGCTACAAAGCACTAATGTAATATACTAATTCATTCTCCAGTATATAGATTTTTAAGTCATTGTAATTTTTCAGTATTAAAAATGAGGTTGCAAAGAGCTTTTTCCTATATTCTTTCCTTGTGATCAAATTCAATATTTTCTTCTAATTGTAGAGTATCCCCATTGTGACACAAATGGATTTTGGCTGAACAAATGTCGCACACATTGAGCAGGTGGTGGCAAAGGGGGAAAAGAGCCAGTCCTGTTGCCTTTATGAACAACCTAATTAATTTACCCTAGTGGATATTAAAATAGAATAAATCGCCATATTTTTTCAGCATGATGAAATATATGGGGAACAGCCATTTAGCTTATGTAGTTAAAAGTAGAATTTCTATTAATGATGTGTGCAGAAAAGAGTCAGTACAGTAAAACTGGCTTTTAACATTTGAAATAGGCCCATAAGGCTTGGTGGATAAAAAGTTTGACTTATATTTTGCAATTTGTATTTCAGGAGGTTTCTACCCATCTGAGAACATATACATTTGACTCACTGTGCCTAAACTACTTTTACAAACAATATGCATTACAAAGAATGTTTAGTTTACCTCTGCCAGTCCACTGTATGAACTAAGCCGAAGATGCCTGTTTCACTAACTTGCAGTAAAACATCGGGCACTGAGTTTGTAACAACTTTTCTTAGGAAAGAACATTTACCATATGCTGTCACAACTTGTTGTTGGGGGAATTAAGTGCAACCTGTGCAAAGTCACTGGAGACTTAGTTTCCTTTGAAGTGTGACTCTTGTGGCCTTTTTGCCTGTGATGATTTTGCCCTGTACCTGTTTGCTGTGATAAATCGTCTTCCTAGTATGACCCTGTGCTGTGTCTCACGAGCGCGTCTGCAGGTGAGAGTCATCAGTGTTGAAGGTTGTACAGAGATCCTGCAGACAAATGGAGTATTGCCACATTGTTCTTACCACAATGGAAACACATCTGGAGTTTATGGTTGTACACCAGGTCCAGGCTGCTCTTGCAGCTCAAAAGACTCAAGTCCTTTTCTCCTACCCTAGAGTCTTTAGTTGGGGTTTCTTGAGAAATAAAATTTTGAATAAGCAAGTAGCTGACTGGAGAAAAGAACTTCTTGGTTCATAGACCATCATTTCTGATACCCTTTGGTTTTCTGAGTATTCCCAGTGACATGATTTACTTGTCTACTCATTCATTTAGTGTCAGGTCATAATTATTTTGCCACATCAGAAATTTTTTAGCTGGGGCTACAGTCCTTTTCTATACAGCTATTTACTATATTAATTGTTAACCATTTGCTTATAATTACTTCTCGACCAGCATTGTAACAATTTATTTTAAATTTTTCTTAAAAATTATACATTTTGTGTCTCATTTGTCTGAAAACATTAAAATTATCATATAATTTTTCTTATTTGTTAAATATATTTCTATTCATAGAACTTAGTGAACTAAAGAGGTATATAGATAGATGTAGATGGATAGTCATTTAACATTTATAATGGAAAACCTCAAGTCAATATCTAAATGTAGGAGGAAGATTTAAATAAATCATTTATCACACTCAAGCTTCATCATTTCTTATATATTAATGCTGAATATTTCAGTAAGATGCTACTGTTTGAATAAAGATATTAATAAATTAACCTGCTTGAATTTCATTATTGCTTTTCACTGCAAGAAATCATGTTTTGCCAATTCCATCAAATGTAAATACTCTGACAAAAGATGTTTATCTTATGAAAACAAATCTAAGAATAAAAATGAAATAGAATATATTTGAATTACTCACTATATTTCTGGCAAAAAATTAGTCTTTTATGTTAAATCTTGCTCTCTATGAAACACTCTGAAACACATTGTTCAAGGTAATGCATTAATATTTCTGAGAACCAATTTGACACCTTGGTAATGTCTTTAGTTGTTTCTCAGTGCATGACTGTGTTTAGAAAGCAAGGGATGACATGTCTTATTTTCTTATGTAGATCATAAGTTCCTTAAAACTAAGGAGACATGATATACAGAGTTAATATTGTATCAAGTTGATGTTTGCTGTAGTGTGTGATATAAAGATATGGTGCTTTACTGATTCCTGATGGTGATAGAGCACAGTAGCTACACACACACACACACACACTCACACGGTCACACACATGCAGAGATGCATGCAATTAATAAATGGGAGATGTACTATTGGCAAAAGCATAAGAAATATATATTTATTTTTTCAAAGTACACAGATAAATGATCAGGGTAAAGATATTTTATGATGATTCATTTTTAAATAAACTCTGGAAAATTGCCCTTCAAAACAACTTATCTGAGATAACCAGAGCCTGAGAAATTCGGCCGACTTTTATGCTTTTAGGCTTATAAAAACAGTGACTTCTCACTTTTTAGTGTTGCTTTTATTCCCAAATGTTATTTAGTTTCACTTTCCAAGATTGCTAGTTGATATCCGTCCCTCTGCTATTTACCTCACAGCATTCATTACATTATCCGCAGTAACTGTTAATGTAACTGATATTGAAAGAATTGTGATACCCAGGAAAAACCACATGTTTTTTGCATTAGAACTCACTTCAAAGTCAAGTGTTTGGAAGTCAAATCCAGGACAAACCTTAGGAATCTGACACTTGGATATCAACTCATTGTAATCATGACAAGAAACAAATGCTTCAAACAGTCAGATAGAATACCGGCTAGTCTCATGAAGATGAACACAGAAATTATTAGTATATAGCACTTTTTATTATGATAATATATAGAATATAAAAAAGGACAAAGAAAATGTGCATGTATTTTTTGAAAATAGAACAAAACTAAGAAGAATGAATTAATTTAAGTGATGGCAAGAGTGAGTTAAACCATAGTTTAACTAAAATTATCAGTTTTCGAGTCAATAAAGTCTTTAATTTCAGATATGAAGAAGTTGTGGTCTAGTATGGCAGTTTTAAAATTTACTGAACATAATTTTTAACATCAAAAAGTTGCACTTTTAATTTCTATCAATTTAAGAAAAACAAAGATAAAAATGCTAACATAAGTTTAATAGTGTTATTAATTTAATATTTGAATTTTAAAGATAGTTTCTCTATTTTGTATATATTCAGCTCTTTGGTACACATGTGTCTTTACCAGCCACTTTAAATTAGAATCTTTCTTCTCTCTTCCTCAGCCCTATACAGGTCCTGAGCAATGAACTGAAACTTGTGACGTACAATCTGTGATGATAAACTTCAGAAAATCATTAAAAAAGGAAATAATACCGAGTTCAGTTTTAGAGCTGATTTCTAAAACTGTGCTTGCAGAAGCGTACGACTTATTCTAAGGGTCATTGTTCTATGGCTCCCATTTCAAAACAAGGAAAAGGCTACTATCAAAATCAAGATTTAGGTTATTACTCAATGTAAACTTATATTTTCTAGTCTCGCTAGTGGAATTTCCCTCTAGTGGGGGAAAGTTGTGTGTAAAAAGAGCAAGAGGAGAGGCTGGATGTACACACACACACACACACACACACACAAACACAAAACCCTTTGGTCCTCCCTATTACTCTTTATCATATCTGTTGTGCTTCATTTTCCTCCTCCCGGTATTGTCCTGTTATAGTAGCCTGGAAAGGAAAGGTTCTCTTGATAAAGGTCACTCTGCAAGAATATTATACCATTGTATCCTTTGGAGTCAGAGGGGAGTTTTGAAGTGAGATTCACAATTTTCTACTCAGAGTCGTTTTTCCAATCTCAGCAATACAAACCATCAGAAAAGAAAGCAAGGTATATACTATGTTATTCAGTTTTATGACTAATGACAGAAGGGTTAATTTTTGAGCTAAGGTTACAACAAACTACAATAAAAATGACTTAGCTAAGTGAGAACTGTGCAGGATGTGTTTCCACTTGTATAAAGGGCAAACATTCCAGGAGTAGTATGCAATTTTAGTCTGACTGGAATAGGTATGTGGTGGAAATGATTAAAATAACACAGTGTATATCAACTAGAAAGGAAAGAGAGATTATATGTATAAATGATACAGCAAATATGTAAATAACATGATGAAAAGGAAAATGATGAGATGGAGAAGGTGAAATGAATAAATCTTTCTTTTGTTGGGGGAACTTGTATTTAGGGAGTGATTTTTGGAAGGAGATAATTTACATGTGCAACACAAGAGGTTAGTGGAGTTAAACCCAGAAGAGTAGAAAAAGCTACATGATAAGAAAACTATAACCATCTTCTCGTATTCCTTAAACATCAGCCTAATAATTCACCCAATTTCCCTTTTGTGTCATAGAATATTTACTCTAAATGTAGTAAAAAAATGGTTATTGAATTTTTGAAACATCTTGTGAAGGTTTTCTCATATAGTATCTGCAGTGAAAATCAGAAATCTTCTGATTGTGAGAAAGAAAATTCTATACCATATGATCATAAGAATGGTTACAGTCTATTAATTATCTAGTCTTCAATTTCTTTACAATAAAACTTAGAACATTTCACTTAAAAATGTTAAATAAATGTCAGCAAAAAGTAAACTATTCATTAGTATTAAATTTTAAATGTGTATGATAAGAAATTACAACACTAAAATCAACAAAAAAATAACAAGAATAAAGAAAATAAATATATAAATTGATCTCTTACTAGCCCTAAACATCATTTTACCAGGGAGTTGGAAACTCTGTAACAATTGTTCACAACAGTCTCTACTCTGGCTCCCTTTTACCTATCAAGAACTGTTGTACTTACTAGGTCAAGTAATGATTTGAAGAAATGTCACTCACTAAGAGTCTTTGTGAAATGCTGTTAGACCATCATGTCTTTTTGCAGGCAGTGGTAAGTTTTTGAAGTGAAGTCTGCAGTTTTATACTGAGAGTTGCTATTCCAATCTCAGTACAAAAAAAGTATGACTAAAACACAGGTGGTACACTATTTTATTCAGTTTTCTAAAGACAAAAGGATTGATTTATGAGCAATGTCTGAAACAAACTACAAAAGGTGTAGCATAGCTAAATGAGATCGATAAATGATAGCTATCCAATAAGTTTTAAAGACTTGACATCCCAGGGGAAGATTGTAATTTTAGCCCGATGAAATCAGTATCATGGGAGAAAAACGATTGAAAAACAAGAATATTCTTGACCAGTCCACTCACTTCTCTCTCTCTATTTCTAGGTTCCCTTTCCTCCTATTTTTGTTATTTGTTACATTTTTTTGTTCATGTTTGTGACATGCAGGAATATTCATGAAGTTTTCCTTGTCATTTTATGGTATAATTCATTTCATTTTATTCCTGAAAAATATTGTATGCTGCTAGAGTTTAGCTTATCAAGAAGAAAAAGGAATTGCCAAATGTATAATTTTAAATGCAGTTAAATAATATATTCTTACACTTTGAAACTAAACGTCCATCTCAAATGATACTACCTGGACAGTGCTAATGACGAATATTATCCGGTATGTAAATGACTTCTGGATTAACCGATTCTTGTATGAATTGCCTCCTCTTCCCTCAGTTTGCTCCCTCCATACAATAATTTTTCATAAGGCTTAGGTTTCACCAATTCCAGTGTTTCTCTGAACTTTAGACTGTCTGAACATCTGACAAATATTCTTTTGTTGCAATTTACGCTTTTCTGTAATTTTGTTTTTATTTTCACTGAAATATAAACTAATTTTTGGTTTGTCATTGAAAAACTATGAATTCTCTTAGTCTTCATTTTAGTGAAAATATTTTTATTTTACCCATATATTTGAGTTGTGTTTTACTTTATATGAAAAAATTGAAATTATTTTTTTAGAGCAACTGAGATTTCATTATGTAATCTGTAATGTATTTTTTCTAAAGAGATATTTTTTCTGATGTATGATTTCTTTATAGGAAATCTCTGTGAAAAAAATAATGTTTTTTCTTTTCTTGCTGTTTTGAACGTCAATATGTAATCAGTCTTCTACTATAAGTGCAATTTGAGTTCTAAAGTTTTTTATTTCAAATCTCAGCAAGTCTAACTCTAATTTTTTTTTTTGTCTTTTCTTCAATTTAAGTACTAACCAAGTCTGACTCTACTTAGCTTCTGAGATCAGGCAAGACTAGGCATGTTCTTGGTGGTATGGCCTTAGGCTTTTCTCTCCTTTCCAACCGTCTTCTTTTGGGATTTCATATAAGTTATAAGATCATGTCTCAGAGACACCCTCCAGGTCTTATGCCACATCTGGTTGGGTTTCCTAAGACTGCTTATCCATATCATTTTCACATTCACTGGGCCTTCCTTTAAATGAGTTTATAATGTAGAGTGAATGTTTGTTCAATGAACAAAAGTCAATAGTTTATCTTAAGGTTCATTCTTTGTGTTTTGTTATTGTATCTAAAAGGTCACTGCCAAATCTAAAGTAAACTAGATTTTGAAGTTATTTTTCAGAAGTTTCATAGTTTTTCAATTCTCATTTTGTGGTCATTGTAAGTCTGTAGCATCTTTGTCCAGGGTATTGTGTTTTTTGTGTGTGTCTTTTTCCATTTATTTATTTATCTATTGAGTTTGGATGCTCAGTTTTGTTCACACACTGTTTGCTAAAAGTCCTATCGTTTCTGAAATGAGTTTCCTTGACTCTTGTCAAAGAGCAGTTAGTTGAATTTGTAACCTTTTATTACTGTGCTTCCTATTATGTCCCATTTATCTATATTTTCTATTCTTTCTCCAATAGTACAGTGGTTTAATTATTATAGATTAAGTGTAAGCTTAGAATTCTGTATGGTCTATACTCTGATTTGAATGCCATGTTTTTTTCTGAGATATTTGTCTTCTTTTTGCACACACAATCTTTGAATTGACTAATTCATATGCACAGAATAACTTGCTGAAGATTTAATTTGAATTGTATCAAATCTATAGAGAAATTTTGGAAGAACTAGTATGTTGAATATATTAATCTCCCTGTTTATAAATAATGCATATCTCTACATATATTTGGGCTATCTTTTTTTTAATGGAAACTTGATAATTTTCTCATGTAGATCTCACACATATGTTGTTAAAAGTTATTTCTAAGTGTTTCCTTCTTTCTTGCCATTATTATAAACAGTATTGTTTTAATTTTAAATTATAAATTTCCATTGTTAGAATATCAAAGAACAGCTAACAGTTGTACATTAACTTTGTATCCTTTAATCTTGCTATAAATAACTGAAGAGGGGGGAAAGTATGAATCAGGAGAGTGACTAAACCCTCAACTAATGGTTTCTAAGGTGAAGGAAAGGAGCCATGAGCCAAAGAATGTAGGAAGTATCTTGGAGCTAGAAATGTGCTTTGGCTGGCACCTAGCAAGGAAAAAATGACTTCAGTCTTATGATCACAAGAAAATGAGCACCAACATCTATTAACAAGAAAAAGGTCATTTCCCTAATGCTTTCACGAAGAAATGTAGTTCTGGGAAGACTTTGGTTACAGTTTGATGAAACTGTATGAGATTTCTAATCTGCAGAACTGTGAAAAAATATATTTGCATTGTTTTAGACCACTGAAATTGTGATGGTTTTTATGGAACCAATAGGAAATTGAAATAATTTATAAGTCAATGGCTTTTACAAAATTGCAACTTATTAAAATGATGTATGCCAATTCATAAATTTGTAGGACGGCTCTCAAACCAACTTTATAGAAATTTTCAAGGTCAAAGCTACAAATCAGTCAATAACAAGTGTATGTGGTAACTTAATAGAACTAAATGCAGTCAAATATAAGAATCTATTGTGTTTCCAGTCACATACTCATCTGTATGTTTTCTTTATCTTTTAAATTCTTCTGACATGATCCTTAAAGTGTACTGTTACATAGGATTTATAAGATTTAACTGAAATGATTCATGCTATCAATTACTTTTTATTGCAATGTCATTAGTAGAAAGATCCAGTTCTATAATCAAAGAAACTGGCATCATTGCCTACCAAAGTTTATCTTGGTTCTTATCATATTGTGCTGTTATATAAATTCTACATATTTAAAATCTGCATATTTACTGCACCTCAATTTTCACACATCTGTGTGTTCAACACCTTATTCCTAAACCCACTAGCTTAGTGAATTCTACTTTTACTAACTTTATAAATAGGATATTTGAAATCATATGTAAATTTTATGATATGCGAGCATAATGAAACTTTCCTAATATAAGAGTTGAAAAGAGATTTTAAACAGATATTGCAATCAAGATGCAAGCATATAATCTAGGGCCTTCCCAAAGAATGAACTAACAAAATTTCATTTCAGACTATGGCTCTTTGAAAAATTATTCTTATGGAGCTTATGTTTTTACTGCTGCGTGTCATGGCAGAAATTTGGGACACTTGATGGTTGGAATCATGTTTTTGGCAATACTCTACAGTGCTTGACAAAAAATGTATCCTAAAGCACAAGTTTAATCAGCAGGTAAAGACAGCAGTGATGCATTTATAATTCATTTAAATAGTAGAGCTGGTATTGTGTCATATTTGTTATTGTGTCCTGCAAGCTATTAGCTTGTTTGGGTTTTTGACCTTGGAGAATTTTCTACAAAGTTGGTTTGAGAGCCTTCCTATAAATTCTGTGAATTGACAAATATCATTTTAATAAGTTGCACCTGTGTAAAAGCAGATGACTTATAGATTATTTTATTTGATGTATTTCATTGCAAACTAGGTACAAAACTAAGAACCTTATACTGTTTAAATGTTCTTGTTTGAGATTTACACTAAGTCAGTGAAAATGGTTACAATTATTTTCATTTTCTATGCTAATACTGTTTAGATAAGATATCATGCCTATATCTTGTTCTCTGAATAGCTACTATGGAGACAATAATATGCAATGTATTAATTTTTGTAACTCTCCTACTAACCTGTTTTGAAACTGTTATTTTTATTTTTCCCTTTAAAATAAAAAAATTAAATAATGATATGAAACATTTAAGCAGAGTTTACTTAAGTTGGCAAGATTACACAACTAGTGATTGATAGAAATGAGATCTGTTGCCTGGTAGTGCAATTTCAGAGCTTGCACACAAACCACAGGGCTATTTCTCTACCTCCCCTAGGACTTTATGTTTTTCACTTCATTTCCATGAATGGAAACACCTTGTAAATTTAGAAACTTTGATATGGATGAATATCTATCTATCTATCTATCTATCTATCTATCTATCTATCTATCTTATCTATCTCTCTTTCATTGGATACGTTTCCATCCTGGGAAGAAGACCTAGTGGGAAAGGGAGATGAAGATTAGATTTGACAGACAAGTTGGTCAGGAAGGGGAGTAAAATTCCCTTGGAAATCGAGACATCATCTAGCAGTTGTACTTATTAAAGTCTGCCTTTCATCTAACAAGTTATGGATCAATATGAATGGACATTTTATGTTTTTTGCTCATAAACTCATTTGATTGTGTTAGATGAGGAATATCAATTACAAAAAGCACATTTGGTACTAGGAAATCCCAAGATCCAGTCACCAAGGGATATTTATAGGAGAGCATAAGAGATTTATGCTGCTCATGTTAAAGCACTATATGTCTTGGATGACAGTTTATCTTTTACTTCAGAACAAGGATTCCAAAAATATACCTGCTGTGAAGACATAACAGAAAGAGTCCTGCAATGTGATAAACGACAGCCAGTTTTGAGAACAAACTACTATGAAATAAACTAATCTCTTTAAAAATTTATGAAAACAGAATATTCACTCACAGCCACTGATCATTGGCTCAGAAAAAGAGGACATCCAGAGTAGCATTTGTACTAGCTAACATTATTTTCCAAATTTCATATTGGAGAATATAATTTGTAAATCCAAAGTCTGATCTTCCAGTTAACTCTCAATGAGTCAAGAGTGAGGAATAATTCTGTGCCCTGTAAAATTGATTTATTTTGTATCACTGAAAACATATTCTATTGTATTACAAAGGCAGTAGCTGAGAACAAATCCCTACTATACTCGTGATATAAGCACAAATTATTATTTTCTTTCATCTAGTATCTACCATGTTATTATTATTATTATTATTAGTTCCTGAAGATCTATATTAGGTAGTTGGTTTTATTGCATTGAAAATTTAGGAAACAGAGTCAGGATGACTAACATGCTTAATAAAACACCATTAAATATATCTCAAAATGTATATCCAGAGTATTTTTGGATCCTAAATCTCTATAATGGGCTTACAACCCATCATTGCTGAAATTCAGCCATAGCAAAAGACTACAAATAATTTCCTATATTTGAACACAGATTTCTGGAAATTCAATAGGTTTTATACTTCATCTTTTATAAGATTAATAATAAGAAAAAATAGAAGGATACAAAGGAGGGAACAGTAGAAACGAAAGCAGATAAGGCAATACCACAGATACGTAAAAACTAAATGTTTAACTTTTAAATCAGTTAAAGTACATCAAAACTGTAGGGAGAAAAAAATGAGATAAAAAATGAGGTAAAAAGAAGGAGAACATGAAAGCAATTGGAAGATATGAATAAACAGAGAGAAATGATTCTTAGAATAGCAGAGACTTTAAAAGTTGCCATAAGGTAAAATAAATGTTGGTGATAATTGCCTTTCAATGTAATTATTAAACCATAGTATAAAGTTATAATATAAATGTTCTATAAATTTAATAGCTAAATTCAGAAATTCAAGCAGATCAAAACATAAAATAAGATCTAGGTATATATGATCTACAATAAAGTAGAGTGATTAGGTTAAAAGAATACAAACCCAATATATATTTATATTTCATGGACAGGAAAATTCCATTCAATATTTCAAA
The DNA here is from genome assembly GCA_004365215.1 of Cuniculus paca. Lineage (NCBI taxonomy): Eukaryota > Metazoa > Chordata > Mammalia > Rodentia > Cuniculidae > Cuniculus > Cuniculus paca. The sequence goes on along the minus strand of RJWT010027445.1, from coordinate 2,659 downwards.
GGCAAAATAATTCAATAAAACTGTTGGAAATATTGGAAGAGAAAACATGATAAAATGAGATCATTTGAAAATAGGTAAGGATTGAGTTAGGTTATTGGGGACATGCCCTTGCCATAGATACTAGCACTCTGTTTTCTGTGTGCTTCTCAGCCACCATGAGGTGAGAAGGGTGTTCATACACACCTTCCCCACCATGGAGCCCTATCCTCAACGCAGGCCCAAAGCAACAAGCCAAAAAAAATTGTCTTTTTTTTTAAAGCTGACTATCTTAGATTTTTTACAGAAAAATGGAGCATTAACATATATAGCATTTTCATTTTTTGTACTGATATTTGTATCATTATTTTGGAAATATTTTTTATAATTTGAGGTCATTTATACTTTTTGGATTGATTTTCAGTGTAAAAGGTAAACTTTATAATATATGTATATATGTAATAACTTTATAATATATATGATAGTAAACTTTATAATATAAATCTCAGCAATGATAAAAATGAATTGAAATACAACAAATTTTTTAAAAAGTCTTATAAGTCATCTGTATGTTTGTTGAAATGACATCGATCAATGTAACCTAGGTTAAAGGAGTGTCTGGGGAACATATATTTTTATTTCAAATATCTTTTCTTTATTAAAGGCACCAAGAAACCTTGAGAAAATTATCAAATAAAGATTTCAATTAGGAAAGATACACCAGCCAGGTCTGGAGGCACAGGCCTGTAATTCCAGCACTCAGGAAGTTGAAGTAGGAGGATTACTGAGGGTTTGAGGCCAGTCTGGGCTACAAAGTGATTTCAAGTCCAGCCTGAAATGTATAGTAAGACCCTGTCTCAAATAGACAAAAAAAAAAAAAGAATCAGTTAATATACTTGACCATAGAATAATATTGAAAATGGAGAAATTTGAAAAAAAAAATCACTATTCAAAATCATTCATAAACCACCTTCTTTCTTTAAAATATTATAACTACATAGACTATTTCCCTTTTTCTTTGGATACTTTAAGTACATAAGGACAATTAACTGGGTAAAAACTATACTTTATAAAAGACCTAAATATTGCTGAATTATATATAGAACTAGAAACTGATAACTGCTCTGCAACACTTAACGAAGTTGACTCATTCTAGGATTATCAACATAAGTGAAAACAATTACATGTATAGTGTCAAAGTAATACCAGTCACATTACTCTCTCAAGAGAAGAAACAGACTCTCGAGAGAGGAAAAAAATTCCTCATCACACCATGTCAGTGTCCATTAGCATAGCTAATGACTAGTCAAGTCTATCACATATGGAGTTCATTGAAGAGATATATAATATTTATTTATTTTTAACTTGGGTCTATGAAGCCTTTAAATATAAATGCATGGAATAGATGAAAAATCAAAGTGGTATCACAGAAAAAAGCAGTAAGATAAATTCAAAAGTCCAAAAATGGAGGATCAGCTGGAAGAGTCCACTTAATAAGCCAGGAACATGAAAAATAAAATATTATTAAAAGAGAAAAATTACTTTAAAATGATAATTATAATGATATTAATACATTTTATAGACAAAAATAATAAACCAGTTAACATGAAACTGGAGGAAATTTCACTTATGAATCAACAATTTTGATGAGAATCACAGGTAAGCTATTCTGATAGATCAGCAAAAAAATCAGGAACAAATTGGAGGATAATATGAGTATCAAAAATTTGGAAGGTATGCTCACATATAATAGCACACATAAATGCAAATGAAACAATAGGAAAAGAGTCACTTTATACTTATTTAGCTGGCACAATTTCCTAGAAATAAGCTTACATTCTTGGGAAATTTAAGCACATAATTTATATTTGAGAAGCACAACATAGCACAACCTTTCTTCAAAACAATCTGTTACTAGTTCTCATGTAATCTTGACTCCTCTTTTGTTTATAATTTGATTCCGACCCAAAGCTCCTTTAAACTTTTTTGAGTCTTCTCTAGTATCTAAATTGATGTTATCCTTCTTAAAAATGTTTTTAGTGAGGGGGTATTAGATATTTCACTGTTCTAATAAACTAGAACCTAAAAAGTTAATCTGTTTATCTTGTAGTTTCTATATAAAATGTGCAGTGCGTAATTTAAACTCCCTAAACTGTATAAGAGAACTAACTGGTAAAAATACGTTCAAGGGTAATATTTTTCTACCATCCTGTACTAAAACCTGTGGAGGACCACCTGGATGACTCTTGAACAAAGAGCAATTATTTCCATTTTGAATAAACCTGGCCCCACCTCCACGTACTGACATGTGTAGAACCCATTAGCCCATTTCCTTTGTTCTTCTGAGTAATGCAAATAGGGCTAGTTGAGGTGCTGATATGTAATCATTGAAGCAAGGGGACAAGACGGTGGCTATTTCTCTGTCTCATTACTCCCAAAAACATGGTTGAGCCAGGCGGGATGAAGAGTCATGGCTCCAGGGTGGTCAGCTGGGGCCCTGAGATCAGAAGTTATGACTTCTCAGGGCAGTTTGCACCACTGAGCTGAAGCACTAAGACCCCACACATTAAGCACTATCTCAGTTTAGTTATGCAGATTGGTCTTTCTGCACATCCTTCTCTCTGCATGTTACAGAGGTGCTTTCAGGCCTCCTATCTAGCCTACCTCACAGTACTCATGTATT
>RJWT010027444.1:0-15499 GCA_004365215.1 Cuniculus paca | reverse complement strand
TGCGAAGTTGTGAGTTTGATCCCCAGTGTTGGAAAACAAAACAAAACAGAATTATTTATTTGGTAAGACACACAGGAACACTCTAAAGTGTAGGATATAGAAGTCTTCTGTAATACATTCATGTATAAAATATTTATAATATTTAAACAGAAGAACATCCATGTATGTAAGAATAAAGCTTGTACAAAAAAAGTAGTCTATATCCTTCTAGAAATAGGATTTATGGTAAAATAGACCTGTGAAATGCATTTAAGCAGATAAAAATGTTTTGTACTGTGCATTGCTCAGCTTTCTCGCTGCTGGAGCAAAATATCTGACACTGCAATGTAAGGGAGGAGAGGTTTATCCGGCTCACTGTTTCAAAGGTTTTAGCCCACGGCTGGCTGGCTCCAAGACAGAAACAGCACGGTAGAATGGACTGGCAGAGGAAAGCTGCTCAATCCATGGCAGACAGGAAGCAGAGCAGGAAGGGGCCAGGGACAGTCACATATCCTTCCCATTCATGCATCCAGTGAACCATCTCCTCAAGCAGGCCGACCTCCTCAAAGCACATTCAGATGTGAATTTAACAATAGCTTAATCCACAAGTGAATGTAACACCCCCATGGTCCCATCACCGTCCAAACACCTCACTTCTCAACCCACAAGACTTTGGGGGAAACTTTTAGAGCTGAATCATATCAGAGTCATAACAACTTCAAACTTGTACTACTTATAAAGTTTTAAACAATGTCTAATAGCCTGCCTCTTGTTAGCTCTGCAATGTTGTGAATAAAGCCTCCGTATCGGGCATCTCAAATCTCCAGGTACCATCTTACATTGAAAAAACAAAAAACAAAAAACTGTAAATTGTATTTATCCAAATAAAAAATAAAGGGGGTCTTTATGCTGTCTAAAAATTCATTCTGTCTGGACTGGGGAACCAGTATATTTTCTGGATTTCAAAACATAACAAGCAGCATTTCTCCTCTTCCCATTGAGATGTGAGTTGTATGTCTCTTTGTGAATCCCAGCGGGATGTCATCAATAGAACATAGCCAAGTGAACTGTTTCTTCCAAGGCTGGGTCATAGAAAACCACAGAGCTACTTTTTTGTTTGTTGAAAAACTTCCTCTTGGAGGCTTGAGCCGCCATGTTAGAAGCCCAGGATAAGGAAGCTGAGGATACATGAGGAGGGTGTCTGTCACGTAAAGGCTTTCCAATCAACCGGCAGAGCTAAACCCAGATTAAACGATCATCTCAGTCCAGGCACCATCAAGTGAAGCCTCCCGCGGATTCCAATCCCCTCACTGATAGAATTGTCCCTGTCATTCACATGTTCTACTGCTCCAGCACTATGGAGCAGAAACAAAACACCTCACTGCAGCTTGTGTGACTTTTTGAATGTAAAATCTATAAAAATAATGAAAGTGTTGAATGGACATATTTGGAGTAGTATGTTATGACTGATTAGATACAATCAAAACATCTCAAAGTAGAAAATGCAGCAAATAAAAAAAGTAAATAACAATATAGCAATCTGGAATACTACCATGTAATAATGTCACATATGTGGTTTTCATATACACATATATATGAATATACATATTCATATTACTAGGTACAGCACCGTAAAGGTACAGCAAAGCAAACCTAGCCTTTGTTTACATACCAATGACCACTTCCTACAATTGGGTCATGTTTCTCAACCTCTTGAGTTGTTGGTTTGTACTATAAAATGAAGGCGATAGGTTCAATTTCATGGGAATTTTGTGAAGATGAAATCAAATAATGCTGAAATTTATTTTTTTCTTTTTTATGTATTTATTTTTATTTTAAAGGGAATAAAACAAAACAAAACAAGTGATAAGACAGTAGGAAATCTACAGTAGTTACTATATTGCATATTGCTGTCCTCTAAATACTTGCTCGGACTACTGACTTTAGGCTGGCTCATAGGTAGGAGCACAGCTGCCTTCCTGTTTCTCCCTGGCCTGCTCTCAGGCTGGCTCACAGGTGGGGGCTCAGCTGCCTTCCTGGTTCTCCCCGATCCAAGCTCTGGCTCAGCACTGCAATTTCTTGAGTCCAGTAATTGACCCATAATTTTTATGATCAGTTATTAAGTATATAATATTCTATCTAAAGTTAGGTAATCCCATTTTTCATTTGTTGTAAAATGATGAGCATTTCTGCAGGTGTGGAAGACTGAGAGGTATGCCACTGGCATCTCTGGCTAGATGACCTCAGCCAGAGATTTCAAGAACCCACTGAGTATGATAGCCATGGTCACGCTCTTCTTAAGAGTTGCTGCCAGTCAGTGATCGAGCGAGGTCAGAACAGACCTGGGTAGCACTCCTCTGCAAGGCGAGTTTTACTCTAGAGCTCCTCAGTAGACCAATAGAGATTTTATCAAGTCTGCAGTGTGGTCTGACAGCCTCTGTTGATCAATCTTACTTTTCCCCTTTGTCTTTCAAAGGTGTCACTTCCAAATAATTCCCTTATGTTTTTAAATTTTTCTCAGAATCTGTTAGTGAATTGAAATGGCATTCCATATCATAAAATGTGTTTCTGATGTTAGTTTAAATTGAACCCAAACTGGGATTTGCACCTAGTTTTACTGACTTTGAACACTGTGCTTTTCTTTTTCTTTTCTTTTTTTTAATTTTATAAAGAAAAGAAGTTTATTTAACATGGAGTTTTAGAGGTTCAAGGACATAATGCCAGAGTCAGCCTAGCTCTTGGCAGACAGCATCACAATGAGGGGAGCACATGGGAGAGGGAAAGATCTTGAGTTGTGGGCTAGGAAGCCAGAGCACAGTCTCAGGGAGGAGCCAGTAATAACTCCCCGCTAGGCGACACCTATTAAAGGCCCTACCACCTCTTAATGTCATCCAAGGTTTCAACACATGGGCCTCTGGGGGAACAGAGTACATCTAGTCATAGCAGGACTTTTCATGAGTGAGAAATGAGTTTAAGCATTTAACTATTAGAGCACCTTAGCAACACCGTCACTATTACAGATTACGCAAGATCTATTCTGCAAGAGGGGCTTTTTCACCTTATACGAATTGTTGTTTTTATTAACTACCAAGCACTCACTTATTGTCTGACCCCATACACACTCTAATGAATACTCCTATCAACCTTTTTCTTTTGCTTTATGGAAAAAAATTAAAATTTCATAGCAAGATGATAGGAATTAACAAAAAAAAGATACGGCATTAAAGAAGGATAAACTTGAGACTTTTATAGGTAAATGAATGCAACTTGAGACCATAGTCATAAATGAAATAAATCACAGACTCATCTGTGTAAAACATCAAATTGTCTTCCTGGTGCAAGAAATTAAAATAATAAATGTCTAAAATACACAATAGATATTGTGAAACTGGAAGAAATTGTTGAAAAGGGAAAAGGAAATAGGATGGGGGAAGAGGAAAAGAAGGAAGAGAAAAGAAAGAAAAAACACAAGTCAATTATAGTATTAGTATCTCTTAGTTCATAGAAAAGGAAGGTTTGTGCTAATATCGATTGGAGAATTTTTTATGCCCATATGTTGTACTCTGAGTACCTACTGTGCTTTTCTTAATACACTACATTATCTCAACATGATTCAATTATTTGCCTTACATGCTTAAGCTTTTGCCACGCACTCCTTCCCTATAAAAACAGGGGGAGGTTTGTTTAGTATCTGCAACATCTATAAAGTTGTAGTAGAGATCAAATAGTACATTATATGTGCAAATGACTGTAAACTGTGGAACCTTTCAGGATATGTTTACACTTTTATTGAATATAACACTCCTAAGATTGACTTACCTCCATAAGAATATTCACTTTATGCCTCAGTCTATTCTGCCAAAAAGACGTTGAATCTGAAATACCTCAATTTCCTCATCTTTGAGATTTCAGAGTTAGGACAGATTGTATTGCAAAATATTCTATATACCTCTAAAATTCCCTGGTGAGTCACATCAAAGTCCAAAGCAGACTGCAAGCAGAATCGAACTTAGTATGGAGACAAAATCATGGATGTGAGAATGGAAATATATAAATGTATACCTTATATTGGATTAGTCGAAGTTTTTTTTTTCTTTTGTGAATCTAATTTATGTAACATAACAATTTGTTTTCATTGAGAAAAAATGAAAAAAAAAAGCATTTTTTTAGTTTTTGAAGAATATTATGGATTCTTCTAGGACAAGATACTCTATGAGGAATTAGCAGGAAATGGGCTGCATTTAGTTCCGGGCATTAAAACTTAACGGACTAGAGCTGCTTTGTGCAGTATATACATTCTCAATGAAAGGATCTATTCATCAGCTACAAAAACAAACAAAAAATGCCCAGGAAGGTGCAGACCTATTCAACTCTTGTTGAGGAAATTATGATTTTATTTTTACAAAAGATATCAATTTTTAAGAATTTCATTGTGATAAAAATAGCTTGCTTGTAACCTCAAAAACAGAAAAAAAAAACAGAGAGGGAACACATCTTTGATTTGAGTACCTATACTTTTTCAGGGTAATGACTCAAAATTTGCTTTTGACCTACTTCTTTCTCTGTACTTTTGCTGACCTTCCTTTTATTCCCTAGTTTTCTATAATCTCTTACTCCTGGTGGGCAGTTCCAAATGACCCTTGAATATACTTAAATCTTTTAATTTGACAATGATTACTCAGAGAGAAGTTCATCAGAGTCTCTAGGATATGGAAAGAATGCAATTGTGTGGTGTTTGAAAACAATATTGACCATTACAATGCCTTTAATTTGTTTTGACTCAACATATTATTTATTTTAAGATATGATGAACATATAAGCAAACCACAAATTTTTATATTAGCCAAAAGTAAAAATAACTTTAAAAAGTCTAAACAATGCTATTTGAGAAATCTGCCTATGACCTGCCCCTTCCCCAGATACTGTTCAATTCTTGGTTGTCTTAGGAAAGTAATCAGTATTTATTGTTTCCATTTTCCTGCCTCCACTTATCTGTAACCCATTTTTGTACCTTTTGCCCCCACAAATCCAGTAAAGTACACCTTAAAGAGCCTGATAATTTTCTAATTTTCAATCCAATGATTAAAATAAGATATTATCTTGTTTAATACAGTTTTCTTCTTTATAGTTACTATAGAATTCTTACTGTGCTCATTCTTTTGTGCAACACAGTTACATACATGAACCAGGCCCACAATAAGAAAATATGTAACTTAAATCAGATTTTGAATTTATCATGCTTATTATCACATATGATGAATAGGTCAGAAGGGAGAATAGATGTGTATGGCTTATCTTATACAGAATCTATAAATAAAAATGTGAATCAATAACAAATATTTAATATCAGAAACTTCACATAATTTATGATACTTTGAAATTTGAGGCAATATTAATCTATGGTCTTACATAAAAATGATTATCTAGAGCTAAGTAGATTTCTTGCTTCATGTGACAGTTCTCTAACTTACTGCAGCTTCCAGCATGTCCTCTTATATATCCAAAACATTGACTCTGAGTATTATTCTCCAAGATCGTGGGACATATTGTCTAATTCATTTGTTTGTTTGTTTAGTTACTTATTTATTTATTTTGACTGCTTTTTTTTTTCTCTAAAGACACTCAAGATTGTGACTGCTAATTTAGTGGAAGTTATTTAACCAAGGAAGAAAATATAGTGTAAGTAGAATATACAGCATAGTTTAAGCATGAGATATTTAAGTACTAAAAATAGTACCTTAGAGAAACTCTCAAGTCAAACATAGGAAAGGTCAGACAAGTTTTTTCAGAACACAGTGCTGTGTAATGTGAGATTTGAAGGATAAATTAGTATTTTCAGTTAACACCTTATTAGTTTTGCATTGAGAACATGTTAATTTTGAAAGAAATCACGGAACATTTACTTGCTACGAAATGCAAGATATATATATCTTAATGATTGTTCTCATATGTGAGTATAAATACTCTGTACTTTCTTAAAGTGGGGACATAGTATTAAACAGTATTTAAAAATTACCATGAACTGAAGAGAATATTTAAGTATTCACAAAATAGAATTTTCTTTTTAGAAATTTTACTTCTCTTCTTCTTCAAAGACATTCCTACTCTCTTGACAAATTCCCGTTTGGGAAATATGCAGTTTTTAATCAAGAAATTTTATTTGTACAAATATTTAAAAAGTAACTTGGATTTTTAAAAATCAATTTAAGTTAATGACTCTTTTAATCTCTCCTCTGAATCAATGGTTCTCAACCAAAGGTGATTTTACCTCCCATGGGCAATGTCTAGAGGCTGTTTTGGTTATTGTAATTGGGAATAAGGGTAGTGGTTACTGCTATTTATAGAAAAGAGGACAGAGCTAAACATTTTATAATGCATAAAATAGTCACCCATGACAACAATAAACATCATCCTATCCAAAATACCAGTAGTACAAGACTGAAGAACCTTGGGAAAAATAACTGAGCAGTCTGAAGCTTGTTCTAGGTCATGGATTTTAAGATAGCTGAAAAAGGGCCAGGGATTTAGCTCAGTGGCTCAAGCACTTGCATGGTAAGTGTGAGGTCATCAGTTCGATCCTCGATATAAAAAAAAAAACAAACCAGATAGCTTAAAAAAATTATCTCAACCTTTCAATCAAATACACTCATTAAAAAATGAAAAAAGAAATCAGAAAGAATACAATGATAGGCAAAACTCTGTAGAGAAAGAACTAGAGAACCTTGGATCTAGAGAGCCAGCCAGATAAAAATTTGTGTTAGGTTTTCCCCTACCATACCCCTGCCATTTGTACTAAATACATAAAATGACTTCTGAATGATTGGAATAAGGTCTTGCTGTATAATGGAATAAATGGCCATCTCCTTTCAATATATGCTTTTAGCATTGAATTGCTAAAGAAAAAGACAAATCAAAACGCTGCTTTTAATTCATAAAAGGAATTTCATTAAGTGCTTAGCTATGTATTGGGTAAGAGGTATGAGTGAGGTTCAACTGGATGACCTAGTATGCTTCTATTCATTAGCATTCTCATTTGAGATCTTCCAAGCTATAGAAGAAGTCTCATTTTTTCCTCTTAGACACTTGTGTTTCACTCTGGGAGTTAACAGCATTCAAAGTATAACAAATAAATATCTGTAATTCTAAAGACAGATAGTTGAGAGTAACCTCTCCCTCTTTTTTTTTAATTTTCTAATTTTAGTACATGGAGATATGTGATAGTTTATGGAAACCAAATTCACTGAATTTATGTTTAGATACCTAATTTTAAATATATTGACTCTTATAAAACTGGCAGGAATAAAGAATTCTTGTGAAGAAAACACACATACACACTACTAATTTAAGAAGAAGCAAATACTCCTTGATTTTGTAAGCCAAATTTGCATTCTAATCATATATGAAATAAATTGATCAAAACATTTGAGTCTTATCAAAAATTATTTGCAATATGGATTTATTTCCAAAAAGTATATTTTGCTTGAGCTATTTATTAATGATAATTTTTGTTCAAATATAGTATTTCTAATACATTTATTTTAATGTTAATTTTATGAGGCACATGAGAGTAGTAGGAATGAGTGTATCTAAGTATAGAACTCATTGTTTGATATTATTAATTACCTATCCTTCTCCCTTCACAATGCAATACACCAGGAGAAATGACACATTTTTTGCTTTCCTGTGATAATGACTGATATAATTATTTTCCAATCAATGTTTTTTAATTTCAAATTCAAATAATAGTTAATTTTGTACGTTTAAATTTATATTTTCTATGTGCTATTTATTTTGCTAAGCTGCAAATATTTATTCTTTTTAAAACTCTAAACTACCTACGAAATAATTTGATTTATTCTATTTCACAGATGAGACAATTGAGGGGCTGAGGGAAAGTATACTGTACATGGCTATAAATCTCAGAAGTGAAATTCGAATGTAAATAGTTTAGTCTAAGTCTTTTTTATAAATACATAATATCAATAAATTTCAAGTACTATTTGAAGGTATATGTGCATGTTATTTAATTTCTAATACTGTTGATTAATTGTTACAGGTTCTGTATCTGAAGAATCAAGAAAAATACTTATTCCTAATACTCAGAGTTCACAGATCAGCATATGAAATATGCAAATAAACAAAAAAATTATAAGAATTACAATAAAAAATGAAATAAACATATTTTTTGGAAACCAAAATTGAACATGATAAAATATTTTTGGGAATTCATGAAGGTTTAAGACGTTTTCATTTATTTTGGCTTCAAATAAGTAATAATTTTGTATCAGAAAAAGAGACGAAAACTATTTTAGCCGAAGACATTACAAGAACAAAAACAGAGAAGTGCAAAAATGCTTGGCTTAAAGAATGAATCAAAAACGACTCTTCAAATTGTCGCCTAAATGCAGTCAAGTTAAACTAAATTTTAAAGAAAAAAAAAGTCCATTTTGCTTCTGCTGGTTAATTTCATTGTCAACTTGACTGAACTAACAGATGCTCAGATCCCTGTTAAAAGATTTCTGGGTATGACTGGGAGGCCATTTCTGGAAGAAATCAGCATTTGTATTGATAGAAAGTGTGAGGGCATCACCCTTCCCTATGCAGGCAGGCCTTATCCCTCTGCTGCGGGCTCAAATAAAACAAAAAGGTGGGGGAAGTGTGAATTTGCTTCTATTTGCCCTGGGACATCCGTCTTCCACCAACAGACATCTTTAAATTGACCCTCTAACCCCGATATGGGTTGTAAGACCTGAACAGTGATCCTTAGTATGTAGTCATAGACTGCTTGCATCAAACTTACCCAGATTCTTTGTTAAAAATTTAGATTTCCAGTACACCATCCATGTACCAAATTACATTGGCAAGAGAGGAAAATATCTATTTTAAAGAGTCACCACCCAATTCTCATGTACATTAAATTGAAAACTATTAGGGTGGGGAAATTCCAGGAAAAGAGTTTGAAAAGTGTTTTCAGTAAAATCATGAATTAAGAGATTTTTAATTTCTTATTAGGAATTTGAATTTTGATATAAAGCCATGGGTAAATAGAATGTTTTAAACATAACATTCACATAACAGAGACAAATAGATTTGTGTCTTAACACAGATGATTTTAGAAGCAGTGTAAAAAATAGATGGGGGGCATGACAGAATGTCTTGCATGGACTATTTTACTGGCAAGTAATCTACAAAATGGAACAAAGTATAAGATGCAACCGTTCTTATGCACTGAAGAACATGAATAAAGAGCTGTGATCTTTGGGAGAAGGGAAAGATACAAAGTGGGTTCCACAGCAGACCATAATTGCCTTGAGAGTTTCCACCTGAAATACTTTTCTGACACCGAGCAAAAGACAAAAGAAAGGGCAGCCTCACTGGGGCAAGAGTAAAGATCATAATTCTGATAACATGAAATGGTTATGATTTGCAGTTCAGGGTAATTGAGAAGGAAAAGTTTCACAGAGAGGACTATTGTGGAGATTGACAATAGCCCTTTGTGCTGGGCAGCTTCGGCACAGGACTGTGAAATCTGGGAAAGATCATTTAATTGACAGCTCAAAGATAAGTGTTGATATGCAGTACTGGGAGATTTGAGGGTTCCAGTTGACCAAAATGGAGAGACTTTACCAAGTAGTTTGTTGGTTCAGATGAGTCACTACAAAGCCACATCTTAGGTGTAGTAAGGACCATATTCAAAAGTAAGGACCATAAATATGGCAAGAAAACAGAAATAGACTCATTCTAATAAAAAAATCAAATAGAGATCAACTAGATCAAATGCATACACCAAAAATGTACATGCATACCAGAACCCAAACCAAACTAAGTAAATACCACTTGAAGAAAAAGACACAGTCCACATATGTCTAACATATGCTAAAATATGCATAGATAGATAAAGAAGCAGCACAATAATTTGGTTTAAAGTTGACATAAAAAGCACTAAAAAAAAACAAACCCTGGTCTTATCCATGTGTTGACAGCAATAGGGCATTTAACGTAGTCACTAACAATAGTTTCAAACACAAAGGAAAACATAGAGGAAGAGTGGAGGGAACTGACTGCCACATGGCAGGAGAGACTTCTAGGTATGACAGAAATATCACGGTATCGTTGGGATGATGGTTGAATGACTACACACATTTTTAAAAGTTATCAATTGCCCACTTAAAATTGTGAATTTTATCATGTATATATCATACCACAATCAATTTAAACCCTATAAAAAGATCCAGTGAGCAAAAACAAAACAAAATTTAGAGCTAACATCATAGTGGTATTAAAAACACTGAATAGCTGCTCTATTCTTGCTAAAGTCAGCAAAGACAATGAAATTATTGAAAAGTACCCAGTCATATGAGGTCCTAGCATGATAGTGTGTACAATTTAAAGAGCTATTGATGTGTGTAGTGACTGGCTGCAGCTCTAGATGTTCCCAGGGGGAGGGATGTTGAGAGGATGAGAAAATAAAGAAAAGAGATGAAAGCTGAGGTCAGGTGAAGCCCTCTCTTCTCAACCATTGTAGCACATTTATTTATACACTAAGAAGGATGATGTCAGTTTCAACTCTGCTGCCTAGCAACTTGTTTGCCTGGCTGGCCTGGGCCTCTTGCCTTCTTGGAGCTGGAATAATTTGTTTGTGTGGCTCCTTTTGGGCTCTCTGTGTTTTCAGGGCTGGCCTTGCTTTAGCCCCACACATGTGATCAATCTCCATCTTCAATGTTTCCCTACAGATGTGACCAATAAAATACATCAGACTTATATTATTCATATTGACTATTATGAACAAAACACAGTTCAATTGCAATGATTTAAAAAAGATGTTTAAATATCAGCTTTGCAAGCATCAAAAATATTAAGATCTAGACCGAGAAGCTTCTTCATATTAAAAGAAATAAGAACACTATGTATAATTCTGAATTGAATTCAAGATTAGCAAATAGTCGATCAATCGCACAATTGATCAAATTTTAATTTAGAATTTAGATTATAGTAGCATCACCTAGGTGTTAGATTTTCTGTTTATATAATTACATTGGAGTTATACAAGTGAATTACCTTGGTCTTAGGGATTAAGGATTAAAGTATTTAGCACCAACAGGGCATATTGCCTTCAATTTATGTTCACATGGCTCAGGAAAAAAAAATAGGATGGCAATGAGACAACATGTAAACAATTAGAGAAGCTGAATTAATAGCACACAACATCCCTAGAGAATTCTTGCATTTTTTTAAAATTTTAAAAAATATTAAAATAAACACTTATTAGAAAATTATAGGGAAGGGGAGCTAGAGTCCAAAATGACTTAGATACTCATTGCAGTTGTTCAGCCAAAGAATAACTACAGCTATGTTCAATGCACTGATAGTATGAGCAGCTACTTTATACTGGCTTGCACCTGAAGTGGAATTGTGACTTTAATTTTTTTTGATACACATTTTAAAGAAAAAGCAAAGTAACCAGGCATTCCATCATGGCTTTTAAGAGTTTTTGCCTACTTTGTTTCATTAGAATCTAAATTCATTTCAATTTGCTATGAAAATGTTATAGGGCTTTCACCCTCCTGTAAAATACAAGAAAACAAAAAATTGAGCAAAGAGAGCTGTAAAAATAGAAATTTCATTTGATAAGCAGAGGTGGAAGAAATTCTCCTCTAGAGATTGTAGCACTAAATCAGTCAGAATGGGTCTGCATGTTTTGTTGTGCTAAATTTTAGCAAAATGAACTAATACAGAAAGTATCTCCCTGACAGTCAGACTGAAAATTCAGTTTCACATAATGCCTTGGCTATCCATCACCAGCTTCTCGTACTTGAAGGAGAAAGCAGCATCAGATAGATTTCCTATGCATGAAACTCAGCCTCCATGTGAGTTTAGCAGAATGATTAGCAGTTATTAACAACAATTTACCACTTTACTGGGGCTCTCTCTCAGAAAGAATCAGAATGTGTAGCCATTAATTGGGTACGAAAGAGATCAGCTTTGCAGTATCTGCACTTTGAATTACAGGAAAATGTGAGCCTGAACCACAGGAAAATGTGGTTCTCTTTCCCTACAATGATAAGCTCAATGGGTTTGGGGAGGAATGTAGTACAGGGGGAGTGTGACACAGCCAAACACCTAGTCCCCCGGACACACCTGCACACACAAAAATGAAAAAAATCCTGTCACTGACTCATATGAAATTAAGGAGGAACACAGTATACAATATAACAATGAGATGAGAGTCTGGGAATTATGAATCAGCTGTATTAGGTTCCAGTCCTTACTCTAATATTGTTAGGTATCTAAATTTACTCTTTCATTTCTTTTTCTGTAAAATAATCTTTAAGTTACTTTAATAACTACAAGAAGTAGTGTATATTAAATTCAGCCTGACATTTAGCTTGTAATAAATACAGAATGAGAATAAACTGTTATGATTAGGGAATAGAGGATTTTTACATATAGTCCATATTGTATAAATAAACTATAAATATAAAGTATAGTAAATTCTAAAGTATGAAAATTATATAAATTTGCATGTATGAAAATGGCAATGGTCAGTTCCAACACAGAATATCCTAGTTCTTCCAATCCACAGTTTTTTGTTTTTTGTTTTTTTTGGCTTTTTGAGACAGGGTCTTGCTATGCAGTTCAGGTTAGCCTGAGCTCACTTTGTAGCCCAGGCTGGTCTCAAACTCATGATGATCCTCCTGCCTCAGCCTCCCAAGTGCTGAGGCTACAGGAGTGCACCTCCATGCCAGGCTTCCAATCCAATTTTATGTCTAATCTTTTACCCAGTACTGAGATTTGGTAAGAAACAAGGCCCAGTGAAAGAAAACAACTGAAGCAAAGGTGAAATAAAAGAAGGACACTGAAGAGATCTTCAGGGATATTTCAAGAAAAACTTTCAGGAGAGAACTGTAGCTTCAGTCACCCTCAGACAGAGCCCCAGCCCTCTACACACAGTCAGGGCAGAGTCCTGGGGAGGAGCTTTGTGGTGAGAAGCAAGTGGTTTCCTGGTAAATCCTGGCTAATAACCAGCCAACCACAGAATCCTGGTGATAATGATCATATTTACTTGAAGAGTTCTTGTGAGAATTAAATAACACCAAAAGCTTTATAAACAGCACATGTCTGCTATATAGATGTTTTCCATGATGACTTTTTGCCTCCATCCTCTCCCAAAAAGAAAGTGTATAGATGCACACCATCCTTAATTCTCCCGCAGGACCGATGCGAATGGCAGCAGCATACCTTGCAAACTGCGAGGTGCAATGTGGTAAACCCGTTTCTGGTCTGTCGAGTGGGCGGAGTTCTTTTACTATAAGGGTGCAATGCGTGACTTGTTGCCTTAAGAGGGAAAGATAAAGGCTAAACTCTGGAAATGAATTAAGCAATTTTAGTGTCTCTGGCTTAAAAATAAATACTGAACAGATGTATATAAATGCCAGGCTGGTGTTCACAGACCATGTGTAAAGTTTTCTATTAATGGACAGTTTCATTTTAGAAATGACCATTTCTATTACACTTGTAAAACTTTATAATAATGCTATGTATTTCAGCACACTAATGTTAGTTTTTATTTAGTTCTCTCATCATCAGAAGTGCTTAAAATATAAAATCATGAGTGAATTCATTTTAATAAAATCTTATTGAAAAATTTTAGATCAAAATAGTTGTAGAGGATTCCTCAGCACACTAGCAATAGATCTCAGTAGGTCAAGGAAATATGGAAAGTTTGGCCAAGTTTGGGCTAGCATGTTTAAATTAGGGAGGGATAAGTAATTTAATAGAATCTGTTTAATTTGTTTGTGAGGAATGGTTAAGTGATACAGTTGTAGTGGATACCCATGCATTGCTGTTCTATTTTTTAAAGCTGAGTTCAATGAATTTAGTTCAAATTAATTAAATAAATACTCAGTATTCATTTGTCAATTCGATACATTTATTGAGGAGCTATTATATCCCAGACACGATAGTAGCTGCACAGGATACGTTAAAAAAAATAAGATAGAAGTCAAATTAAACTCCTGTCACTCTAACCAAGTTCACTTTTAATTTTTTTCTTTGGCATTTATCACTTTCCATACACTCTTGCTGCCTATTGTTTAGCGACTATTTGATGACATTTCAGAGAGTTCTTTAAGTGCTTCTTGATTTAACCTAATCCCTGACTGGCAAATCCAATACTGAAAAGTGGTTATTGATTTTCAAACAAACTAAATTCTGAGTTTAAAATAGGAGCACAGTGAAACAAATTCAGAGCTATATTGATGAGAATATATGCCTGGAAATTACTGTGTCCAGTAAAGTTTACCAGGGTTGGAAGAGGCAAAGACAAAGTGAAAAGTGAGTATGAACAGAATTCTCTTATAGACGATTAATTCAAATCACTGATCACATATGTATACACATGCATGTACTGATACATATGCACATGCAAATGCATCTTCAGTTTTAAAAGCATAGTTTCAGTTACTTCTGCAAATGCAACATAAACGTAGAAGAGATAGTCCACTTTCAGTGCGATAATTTAAGTTGACTTTACTGAAAGCTTCATCAGAGCTGTGAAAATGTTACAGACGATCACAAAATTCATTTCTTAGCATATTACCCTTCATTTGAAAATTATTTAAGGAACTTGGTTACCATAAATTCTGTAATATATTTTCTGTAGAATTCTCTTATACCTAAAGAGGTTTGAAATCTCTCTATGAACAATTAAAATGGAGAGAAAATGATGTTAAAAGTTCAAGAGATCAAGTTTTCATATGCAGTTTCTGCTTTCTATGTATAATTTGAACTTTCCAGGGTAACTTGGTGAATAAAAATTATATATAATTAGGAAACACAGACATGTAAAATAAGTTCATTTCTCTCACATTCAAATTTTTTACATTATACTTGTGAAAAAAATTTTAAACGAGAGAAGGAGAGAAAAAGAGAGAAAGAAAGAGCAATACTCTGTGCGTTTGATAAGACTGGAGAAAGGCATATAACCCAGATGTATTACAACTTCTGCCTGGAGCAAAGTTTTCTTGTACTCTGACTAGGTCAGATTTCATAGATAAAGAAGGTCTAAACTCTGGTAAGGTGCTGTGATACAGTCCCAGGTGAGAAGAGGAGAGATTGAATTAATGAATTCTTTGCCTTTATCTGAACAAAGAACATTGCCCCAGGAGGGCCCTAGAGAGCTACAGGTAGCTTTTTAAAAAGAATGTTCAGCTAACACTCAACCTCTTCAGGTCCTTGATACTGCCAGGGTATTTTTCAGTAGAAATGAGATCATATCCTTGGCCTCTCAGGTCAATTTCAAGCTGCCTCCTACCTATTTAAATCTCCAGCAGCTTTAGAGAGATAGCATGGTCTTTGGTGAGTGAGCCAAGGACTCATATCATTTGTAAAGTACTGACACTTGAAAGGTACTATAAATTCAGAACATTATCATCAAGGCACCCCGTCAAGAACATCAAAAGCTATTGGAATTTGAAAATAGAAAAGGAAAAGAGGGCTATTCTTCAGGGCACAGCTAAAA
>RJWT010027443.1:0-15499 GCA_004365215.1 Cuniculus paca | reverse complement strand
CCCAGGGGCTCCTAAGTGTCCAAGTTTATGATGAAGGAGGCCTGGGTGGCTGCAGAAAAGAACACTGGCCACTCGCCATCCCAAATCAACCTGGCAGCCCAGCCTGTGACCACAGGAACCTGAACGCTATCAGCCAGACATGGGCCCCTCGACATGATTTCCGTGAAACTTAATAGACATGTTTCCATTCCTTCCTGGTGAGGCAGTCCGGCAGGGCTTTAACTGTTCCTCGGCAAAACCAAGTAGGGTATGAAGCTGAAATGAAGAGGGTAAGACCAGCCGGAGCCAACGGCACCCTCCAGCCCCTCCTCTGCAACCTGGGGCCAGAGTAGGGGGCTGCTGTGTGGACCACGGACCCGCAGAACCAGACCCTGCATGATGCTCACGAGCTTCCAGTCTGACATGGGGACCCCTGAGTGGGGCCAAAGGACACAGAAACTAGCAGCTCACAGTGGTGATGTCTGGGCAGGAAGCAGCTGTGTTCATACACTTCTATTTTAATGTCTTTGCAGTGAACCTTTATTATTATTGTCATCATAAATATTATTTTAGTCAAGCAAAATGAAACAAACATAAAATGTATAGTTGATAGTACATGCAGACCTCTGTACCATTACCCAGAGCAATATACAAAAGATTTCCACCATTCTCTCCCTTCCCCCAACTCCCTGCACGCCAGAACACTTCTTTATCATAGTTTTTTAGATGAAGAATTTCCATCCAGTATGATCTACAGAATGTGTATGAGCCCAGACACAGTCCAAATGGGCATGAAGTAAAGTGTTAACTGCAGTTACCCCAAGGGCTGTGAGTGGCAGGAGCCTCATAAGGCAGCCTTTTAATTTTCTTCATAGTTTGCTGGATTTTCCAAATGTTCTGTAACCAGCTTGTATAGCTTTTATAATGGGGAGGGGATAAAAGTGTGATTTTGTATATTTTTAAAACTGGGGCCTTTTTAAATGGTTTCACCAGATGTTGTTAGCTGGGCCTTCCCTAATGTGGGCTGAATGTTTCTTAAAGATCCAGATTTATCCACTTACTCCAACAGACAAAAATTTCAGTTTCACTTAGCATCAGCTGCCTTCTTGCTTGGAAAGAGACGGCGGATTGAGAAAAGCTGAGTCTGGAACTATTTATTACCTTTGATCCTCACTTTCCTATGTGGCAGAAACATGTAGAGAAGGTGAAAGTCTGCTCCTGACTCTCCAGGCGACCCCGGCCTCAGTTTCCCCACTTGTAAAAGAGAGGCACTGAGTAGTTCTGTCCCTTTCCAATAGGGGCATTCTAGATCAAATAGAAGCAGCAGAGCTGAGCTGTGGGTCCTAAATGGGATCAGCTCAACCTCGGTTGGTGAGGAGGTTTCAAAAGATCTTTCTCACCCATCTCCTTGCCTGGGAATGTCTACACCACAGCCACAGGTACAAATGCCAATGGACTAGTAGGACCTGGAGTGTATGTTTCACCTCTTCTGCATCAGCCAAGTGTGGCTTCGGCCCACCACTACCAGAGCTACTGATTTTTAATATATCTGTGAGCCAGCTGCAGCCCAGCAGGTGTGAGGTCATGACCTCCAATCCAGCCTGAACTATCTGGGCCATTTCTCTTGAACTTGTCTAGGCTGAGATTCCAAAATCAGCTTCTGGCTGCCAGAAAGTTCTTGTTCATGTGCAATTAAAACTTCTACTGTTTTAAGTCCCTTTTAGTATTTGTGTGTGGGTGGAGGTACGAGCAAGAATTGGCTCTTTATTTAAAAAACATTGTTTTTGAAAACTGGAAAAACAGCCCAAAGGCAGTAAACCAACAAGTGGGTGGCCCTCAGAAGACTCATGTTCAACTCTAGCTCTGTCACCACATATCATCTAATATCATCTATCATCTGGGTGACCTTGAGCAAGTCGCTTCACCTCTCTGAACCTGAGCCTTAGGCTGGTTTCTTCCTCTCCCTCTTCCCTTTGCCTCTGCTCTCGGACTCACTGTCTCCCATCCAAGCCACATAACAGTAACAGTTACAACTAGAGCTACTTCTTCCCGAGCGAGTCTTCGGGGTCTGGCCCATGCTAAGCGCTTTCCATGCATTATTTTACTGTATTGTCCCAGTCGTTCTACGGGCTGGGCTTGCTCTCATAATATGGCTTGCAAAACTAAGACCAAGGCTCAGTTAGTAAATGATAAAATTGGGGTACAAAGCTGAGCACAGCCAAGGCTCCCCCTTGGTGACCACAATGGCCCTTCCTACATAGAGACTCAGTCATTACTCTCCCCTGCTCAGCAATGTCAGGTGGCTCCCTATTGCCTAACAATGTGCTGGTCTGGTGCTCACAGCCCGTTAGTATTCAGCTTACCTATCCTGCTTCTTCTAACCAACCGCACTTTACGCTCTAGCCCAGGGCTTCCTGATCATCTGTGTGTCCCAGGCACAAGGCTTTCTTGCCATGTCCACACACCCTGGTTTGTTATTTGTTTAATATCTATGACTTATCATTTACTTAGTGTTTGTCTTTTTGTCTATTTGTATTCAACTTAGATTTGTTATTTGCCATGATTTGTGCTGTTTTAACTACTACCTAATGCTCATTAAGATGAAAAACTATAAAATAAAAATACTCATCTAAGTGCATCTGAAGTCTCCCCACCCCAGAACCCATGGTTGGGGCTCCACCTAAGTAAGCACTCACTCCTGGACACACACCTCTTTCTACTTGCATAGTACTCCTCCGACTAGTCAAGTTCTTATTCACCCTCCACGGCCCTGCTGGTCCTGCATCTCTTCTCTTTAGCTTTTCATGACACACGTGCTTGTGGGCAGAGAGACAGCTTCCCATCACCCATCGAATGGCCCAGAACTCTCTGCAAACAAGCCCTGCTCCCCACAGACTACAAGCCCTCAGGGCCTGGCACACACTAAGGGCCTGGATGGGAACCATCATGCAGCCAGTTCTCCCGCAATGCTGAATGAACCAAACTGGACCATTGTTTCTTGAAGCGTAGGCTGTGTTGTTGCAGGTGGCCTGCAAGACAGTTTTGGGTATATGTGGACTTGATGCAAAATCACACAGGAAAGCTACTCAGTTGTCTCCCAGTTCTCCTGAGGACACCAAGGAGACAGTCTCAGACTGGGGACACTGCGTCTCAAAGACACCTTGGCCATTTCACCATTACTCCTTTCAACAGAGAAAGAGTTCTGAGGTAGAACGGCCCACAGCCAACCTCACCCAGCAGGGTTACCGACACGGGTCTGCCTTCATTGTGCATATTTGTACAGTTACTTTCTATTATAAAGCTTCCTACTCAGATATATTTTAAGTTTATGAAATAAACTGATTTGAAGAAAAATATTGACCATATAGATTTTATTGTTTTCTTATAATATTTTATCCAATAAGTGTATATTTAAAGGATGCTCCAATGGCACTGAGATTGGGAAAATGTCAGATGTATGCCCATATTCTGGCCGTGTGGGAGAGCAGGTGAACAAGGTTGTGTGTGTAAAAGGCACGTGTGTTCAGCCGTGGTAGTCAGTAGGAGTGTGCTGCAGTGTGTGCATGTGCGCATATGAGCACATCCCTGTGTGGAACTGTCACGTGTGGCCGTGCACATGGCTGAAAACATGCAAAAATCCACCATGGGGGTCACAGTCAAGGGTTAAAGTTCTGGCCTGTCTTCACAGCCCTTTTCCAAATCCCCTGTGATTTGGAAAATTGTTGCTGCGAATCCACCCTGGGCTCCCGGGCCTGTGTGCAGCTGGGTTGGGATTCTCCAAAAACAGACTTTTCTTTGACTCCTTGTTTCCAGATACTGGCACAAGGGCACCCATACACAACTCGCCCCAGCGCCCCCACCTTCTCAGAGTGCCCTTCGGGAAAGCCCAGGTATAGAGGTACTGTCCACCCTCTGCCCCCTCCCCCGGCTACTTCACACAGTTCCCATGGACGCGCCCCACACTGGGACAATATACACATTTGACATTCCAGGCCCAAGTACTACATAGCAAAGCCAGACCAGGTTTTTGTTAAGCGATTCTCTCCTCTCTTTTTGGTATCCTTAACCCTCCTTGCCCTGCACTGCTGGGCTGCCCTAGGAGGAGACTTTTACCTCCTTCCCTGCCCATATTTCACTTTGGGATAACACGGTCGGCCCCAAATCTAAAACTTAAAACTACTCCAACTTTTGTCCATGGCTCAAGAGCGAGAATTCAAGCCCAGTTCTGTGCTATGCATTGAGGCAGTCTGAAGGCTTACAAGCCATCCCATCTTATTCCATCCACTTGGTGCACAAAGAGGCCAGGGCAGACATGGCCAGTGATGGGTTCCTGCACCCTCTCTTACCCTACCTCTACTGGGGGTGGGGTCAGTTAAGCACTGAGCCCTGGCGAGGTGCTGAAGGTCCAGGCACCGAGGATCAGTTCAGCATACAAAGTAGGGCTCTACCCTGACCTCACAAAGGGTACAGGAGGGCTGTGCCCGGCTGAAAGGGGACAGGGCTCGGTGGTCCAGACCCGGGGAGGCGTTACCATGGTGACGGGGTGCCGCTGCCGCGGCTCCTCTCCCGAGGGCAGGTCTGTCCGTCTGCGGGTCGGTCAGTCCAGTATAGCCCCCGCCCCCGCCTAGTCCTGAAGCGAGCGGGACAGGCGGGCCTGGGGCTACGACCCGGATCTCATCTCCGAAGGGCGGCCCAAGAGTCCCGAGACAGACAGACAGACAGACAGGCAGGCAGATAGACACAGACAGACAGAGCCCCCGAGACGCGGGGAGAACGAGCGAGACTGCGTTGGGAGCGAGCAGAGGGCGCGCAGCGCGGGCCACCGGTGCGGGGCGGCGCAGGGGCGGGGCGGGGCGGCCGGCGGCAGAGCTGCGCCCCGCGTGGGCCGGCGCGGCGGGACAGGGCCCCTTTGTGCCGGCGCCGCGCCCCCCGCCCGCCGCGCGCCGCGCGCCGCCGCCGCCGCGGGTGATGAGAAGCAGGCGCCCCCCGCCCGGCCTCGGCCGCGCAGCTGCCAGGAGGAGCTGGAGCCCGTCCCGCCGCCGACTGTCCCGCCCGCCTCGCGGCGCCCCGCCGGCCCCAGCCCTGCAGCCCTGCAGCCCTGCAGCCCGGATCTGCGCCCACCGCCTGCGGAGTCCAGCTGCCTGCCAGTCTCTCATCCGCTTCCAGCAGCTCATAGGCTCTCCCGACTCTGTGCCTTTATCTGTAAAATGGGCTGGTGCCGGTGAGGGTGAGGGTGATAGTACCCACCTCTTAGACTTGGTAGTGAGGAGTCAGCCTCTGTCCCAGTGTCATTCCACCCAAGAAAGCTTCCTCTCATCAGGATGCCCAATGCCCAATTTTGTGCTCTGTGTCACTCTTTGCTAGATTTCAGATGAAGGTGGTGGTTGCGGGTAGGCATCTCTTTTTGACTCAGCCTAACCCATCCTTCCCTCCCGGGCTTCAGCTGTGGGAGCAGATTGAGATCTAGAGGACGATTACCATGGTCTGGGACATTCAAAAGATTCGTGTGTTGAAACCCTGCTCCCCAATGCAAAGGTGTTAGAAGGTGATTAGATCACCAGGAGCTGAACCTCCTGAGTGGGCTTAGTGCCCTTATAGAGGAGGGACACAGGAGCCCTGGCCCAGTCTTTCTTGGGGTACATGGTGAGAAGGTGCCATCTGTGGGCCAGAATGCAAGGCCCCACCGGAAACCCAAACTGCCAGTGCCTTGAACGTGCATTTCCTAGGTTCCAGAACTGTGAAAAACAAATTTCTGTTGTTTAGAAGTCTTTGCAGTGTAAAGCATTTTATTACAGCAGCGCGGATGAATTAAACAATGGTTAAAGTCACTTCTGGTTGGATGACTCAGGGATTCATTGACTTGTTTATCAAATGTTGTGCCAAGTGCTGAGCCAGAACAAGACAGATAAGATCCCTGTCCTTGGGTACTGTACAATCTGGTGGGAAGACAGGCAAGAAACAGATAAACAGAAAAATAATGGAGTGAACTGTTAAGAAGGAGACAGATGTTGACATAGGCAACTGTAGGGGGATCATGAGGACTAAAGGTCTCCGAAGGGAATGAGGGGGCTTAGTCTGAAAGAAAGGGAGGAATTCAGGAAAGTCTGTTTGTGGCAGTGAGGATGGGCAGGGAAACAGTTCCAGGCAGTGAGAAGAGCATGTGCAAAGGCTCTGAGGTAATACTAGACTTTAAGATATGGGGAGTGAAGAACTGAAAAGGGAGAAAGCAGTGGAAAGCATTTAAGTTCAAAAGTCAAGCTTTATCCATAACTCATCTCCCATCAATGTTTTGGCAAAGAGAACTTGATCTAGGAGCATACTACCTTGTTGAGTGACTTTTGACAGTTCCTTTACTTTCCTTGGACCTGGCTTGCTCATTATTAGAGATTAATAACCCTCCTGATAGTTCCGCTATGCCAGACAGAACAGAGGATCTCCCTGATGACGTTTAGTAGGGAGTCAAAAAGGCCTCTCCAACCAGCAGGAGACATGCTGGATGGTTTTGTGGTCACTGGTACATCTGTTTAGTACAGAACAAAACTGTGGGTGTCTGGTGCAGCATTTAGCTAGGAGTTGGGGATCGTGGAGTCTTTAGAGTCCCAGCTTGCAACGAGACAGGGTTAATCTGCAGTAAGTATTCTGGAGTTCCAGGTAACAGAAAACATATCAGATGCTCACAAAATCACAAGAAGGCCAGAGGCCCATTTTTCTGCGGCAAGCTGCACACTCCAGAGGAAATGAGTTGGCCAGAATGAGGTGGAAACTCTTGAAGACTGATAAAATCACAAGGCAAACAAATACACCAAAGTAGGACTTTGTTAATGTCAGATACTTTTATAAGTATATAAGTGATAAAGTAATTTCAATTATTGTCCTCATAGAAATTAAAAACTGAGCCACAGAGAGGTTATCCAGCTTCCCTACTGTCAAATAGTCAATAAACTCTGGATTGCAGAATTGGGCAAGGCTAACAAGTTCTAGAAATTATGTTACCAACTACTTTGCTATACTACCTGAATGAATCCCAAGTATTTTTTTGTGCTCTGTGTCACTCCCTGTTAGATTCAAAGTCTTAAAAGGGAGATTCTAATTGGGCCAGATGCCTAGGGCCCCTCTAAGACTGTACATACCAGGAATAGTTGGTCATCCAAGAGGGTATTAGATAGCATAAGAAGGAAGAGGGAAACTGGCATGAAATGGTCTATAAACAAGTACCATTACAGTCTACCGCCTGGGCCTCTCAGCCTCATTCTTTGTCTTGTGCCCATGCATGGTCTTCCAAAAATGTGCTCTTCTGACATGGTGAAGCAATTCTACATGTAACCAACGCCTGTATTGTTTGGACTCATATTATATGTGACCTCAAGGAAGTTCACCTGTCTGTGTCTCAGATTCAACTTTTGTGAACAAAATACTTCCTCGTATGACCTGTGTGGAGATTAAACAATTAATGAATGTGAAGGGCTCTGCACCGTGCCTGGTACATAGCAGAATTAATACGTAAGGCATAAAATTGTGTTGTTTATGTTTAGGGGCTTAGGGCTGTGGAATCAGTCTCTGAATACACAGGCTTAACTACTGGAGTGGACTTGATTCATCTCTCAGGGACTTTCCAGAGGATTTTCCAAGGACTCATTAAGTATTCACTTTCTCTCCCTTTGGCAAATGAATAACCAAGCCATGTTCCAATTGCTATACTAGATTTTGAGAAATACTAAAATCCACCACTGGTTTGACAAATGGTGGAGTAGAGAAAATGAGGAAGTGATATAGAAATGGGCTCTCCTACTGATTTCTGTGTAGCCTTGGGCAGATCCATCCCCTCTTGGAGTCAGTGTCCTCAGCATAAGATGGATGTTATGACTCCTCCTTGGGAGGGAATTGTGAGAATCTAGTGAGACAATGGATTCAAAGAACTTAAAAGAGTGGCTGGTGTATAATAGATCCTCAGTAAATGACAGCTCTACCTAAGTTTAAGGTTCCAAGGGCCAGGTTCCTGGGAACCTCACCAGGGGACAAGCTCGCTTGGGAGAAGGGAGTTGCCTAGTTTAGGCAGAATGTTATCAGATTCAGAATGTATTCATTCATCCAATAAATATGTGTTCCTACCATAAGGGTGCCAAATACTTGGCACACATGTATGCACTCACCCCTGCTGTACCCATGACAGACATCACTAATCAATCATAGAATTCCCCGCTGAATCTAGAAGCAACCTTAGAATCTTCCTCAACACAGAGTGCAGGCAGCTGCTACCAATCAATATGGTTTATCATGGATTCTATGTTTATTTGTCATCTATGACTGGAACATATAGGCAAACTGGTGTCCAAGGAGACACAGGCTCCAGGACAGAAAGCTTGGTCTGAATCTTGCCTTACACCTCCCTAAAACCTATGCCAGTTAATCTTGTCAAATTGACTAGATTAAGAGACTCCTGAGAGGTGGCTGGATCATGGTGGCGCTGTACTTGTTAATGAATTAATCCACTGACACTGTTAGCTGAGTGTGCGGTTAGGAGGTGGGGCCCAATGGAGGAGTTCACTGGGAGAGGCAACTTTGGAGGGTTCATCTCTCCTTGATATCTTTCTCCTGTGCTGTGCTTCCTGGCCACTACGAAGTTAGCCGCTTTGTTCCACCATACCCTTCTATTGTGATGTTCCAGTCTTGGAACCCACTGATCATCAACTGAAACTGTGAGACAAATAAACCATTTCCTCCTCTAAATTGTACATATCAGACATTTTGTCTCAACAACAGGAAAGCTGACTAATACAATGCCCTTGAGCCATGCTAATGAGTAGGTACTAAAGCAGTGTATGAGCCATGGAAATCCCCCTGAGAGAGTCTGAGACCTGTGGATGTCTTGAGGATCTGCCTCAGTGTTCAAGCTGAGGATGCTTCCTGGGCAGCCCCCTCAGTGAGGACATTGTGAACAAGGTGTCTTAGTCTTCTTCCTGTTGTTGTAACAGAATACCTAAGGCCAAGTAATTTATGAAGAAAAATGGGTTAGCTTAGCATAGTGGTACATGCCTGTAACCCCAGCACTATGGGAAGCCGAAGCAGTAGGACCACAAGGTTGAGCCCTGTTTGGGCAATTTAGGGACTTAGTGAGCCCCTAACTCAAAATAAGATAAAAAGGGCTGGAGATGCAGTTCAGTGTTAAATCCCCAGTTTATAACCTAGTACCACAAAAAAGAAAAAAAGGAAGGAAAGAAGGGAGGAATGGAGGAAAGAAGGGAGGAGAGAGGGAAAAGAAGAAAAATAAAGTTCTATTCAGCTCATGATTATGGAAGCTGGAAAATCCAAGGTCAAGTGGCCTCAAGCTTCAGTGTGAGTTTTCATGGAGACAAACCACCATCACACCATAGCTCAAGGGTTCACCATTTCTGTCTGACACAGGACTCTTCCATGAATCATCTCTGCACCAGAGCCCGCCTCTGGACTGGCCAAGACCTTCTCAGAGGTGTGCCAGAGTCTGAAGCTCATTCTACTCAATTCTCTTCCTTCCCCTCTCCTTTTACAGAGTCAAACCAGCATCAGGTCCACTGAGCCTCCTTGTTCTTCCTGCCCAGTCTCCATTTTACCTGCATGAGTATTATTCACCCTATGAGCCTCTTGTCCTTCTAACTCTGTTTTTGGTATCTTTTCCCCAGAGGTCACAAGTGATTTGATCACTGAGCCACATGGGTTGAGAAGGAGTAGGGTTCCTCTTCTATGGTGGCCCAGAAATTACTATGAATGACAGAAAAAGAGGCTTACGGTCACAGTGACACAAGCCTCAGCAGCCCCCTGGAAAAGCTGGACTTCCCACCAAGTGCTGTTGGTTCCAGATAATAGAAACTCTACTTGACCTCATTTGGGTGAAAAGGATGTCAAAGGTCTTACAAGCAAGAAGTGGTGCCAGATCCCTGCCATCTTTCTTCTAGTAGCTTCTTCCCTATCATTGGAAGATGACCTCTGGGCCTACATTGTCTCAATCCTAGCACAGAGAAGGTATCTTTTTCCTGATATCACAATCATCACTCCAGGGAAGACCCTGATTGGCTTTGCTCGGGTCACATGTTCATTCCTGAATCAATCAGTGGAGCCAGGGTAATTGAGGATATTCATTCAGATTGGCTGGAATAGCTTCTGTGCCCACTTCTGGGTGGGACAGCATGAAGCTGGTTGTATCAGGGCTGCATGGGGTGAGAAGTTCTCCCAAAAGATCAGTAAAAGGGGGGTGGGGATACAGGTTAAATTAACAAAAGCTTTGATGATCCTTACCACTTCATAAATACTGGAAAGAAAGGAGACAGAAAATATGGTCTCATCTTTCAGTGATGTTTGTTTTCACAGGGGAAAGTATGATGTTAAATGCGTTTCCTGATCAGATGCTAGGAGAGTAGAGGAGGACTGTGACATTTAGACACTGGGAGGGATGGAGATGGAAATAAGCAAGAACGAAATCACTTGGAGTTCCTGAAAGAGCTTACTTTGTTAATTGTCCTGATTCATAGCAGAGCTCTAGGCAAGGAGGGGAAATTCACAAAGTGCCACATCACCCAGGAGTCCACGCTGTATGTGCAGAGGCGCAAGTGCGAATCCCTGCCGGCTAAGTCCCAGGAGAGTGCTGGAGGTCTGCCCAAATTCTCTCAACTTCAGCTCTGCCACCTGTACCCAGGAGCCACTAACCAGGGTTTTGCCTCCTCCCCTGCCTTTCGGACATCACAGCACCCTTTGTCATCTCCTGCCCAGGATGGAGATCACGTGATACATTTATTGAATACCCATTCTGTACCAGGGACAGTGTGCCAAGTGCAGGGTATCAGAGTGAGCACAGCACACAGCCCCTGCCCTCATGTAGCTCACAGTCTAGGAGAGAGTTGGCTCTTAATAACAAATGCATTGTGCCAATAGTGCTAAGATCTTAAGTGAGCAAAAGGTATACAGCAGAGGAGCCCAGTGGGGCCCAGGAGTGCTGTTCTGGGGGCTTACGGTGAGATTCAGAGAGCAGTAGTGGTTACTAGTGACAGATGTCGGGGAAAAACGTGACCACCAGAGTGAGCAGCACAGGCAATAGTGCTGTAGCAGGAGCGAATGTGGGACGCACGAAAGGGCAGAAAGTGGTGTGCACACCAGGGGAAGGGGGAGGGCTGGGCAAGGCTCCACAGACGAGAGAGCTTGGAATTTCTCCCAAGAGCCATGAAAATCCATGGAGAGAATTAAAGAGGGGGTAATATGATCCTGTGAGGTTCTCCCAGAAAGTGTCCTCTAGCTACTGAATGGAAGAGACATAGAGGGCCAGGGGCCGCCAGCGTCGGGCTCCTGGGGCAGTGGAAGTCAAGTGTCAGGGTGCGAGGGCACCTTGGGCTGGGGGTCTAGAGGCAGGTGACACCGATGACAGAGGGCTTAGTGCTCCCCACCAGCACGTCTCTTACCCTCCACCCGTCTGAGTGCTGCACTTCTGGAGTTTCTCTCTTTCTCTCGGTTCAGTGGTTCTTGTTATTGTAGGACAGACTCCATGATGACTCATCCAAGACTTGGATTTCCTGTTCCAGCCATTCCCGCTTCCTGCCGTCTCTCAGCTCCTGGGGCCTGTAGGCCTCGCCCCTCATCCCTCCGGGGAGGCAGCCCTGGCCCAGCCAGCTGGGAAAGCTAAGGCCAAAGGAGCTGGGAACTTGGCAGCCTCAGGCGCCACCCTTGATTTCCTGCCTCTGGTTTTGCTTGTCTTCCCCCAGCCTCAACTGCCAGCAGATTCCATTTCTGCAGGTCCTTCCTGCTGGCCCTTCTGAGACACCTCCTCTAGGAAGCTCTGCCTAATGGGCTAAGGTGATCATTCTCTCTGCTTACCAGCGCCTGTCTTTTCACTCACCTCCCAGAGCTCACCTTCTGGTGAATGAGGCAGGGCTGCAATAATGGAGATGTGGACACAAATATGGTAGTGGTCTAGAGGAGGAAACTAATAACATTCCTTAGGGGTCAAGGCAGAGGTTGTTTGCCAGAGGAAGGGACACATAAACCAAGGTTTTCAGGGAAGAATAGAAGTTCACTACGGGGAGAAAGATGGCAAGGCATTCTAAGCCAAGAAACAGTGTGCATAACTGGTCACTGAAAGTCATTTCTGTAATATGTGAAAAGAATCCTATGCGTATAAATGTTTGTTGAATTAATGAGTATTTGGGGAGAGATGAGAAATTTTGGGTGGCTGCATTTGAGTTTGCAAACTGGCAGTGAATAGATGAAATGCAGCAAACAGAAGCTTAAAAAACAAAAAATTGAGAGGTTTCTCCTAAACTCCTGGAGCTGGGTAGCAGCCTCTGCCTTCGACCAGGTACCTGCTGTCCAATCCACTAGAGCCTTGATCTGGTCCACTTGTTCATGCTGTTTCCTGAGGCCTATGGGCATCTGAATCTGCACACTAACCTACACAATTCACTCCCCAAGATTCTGGATTATGAGCTGCTCACAGGGCCAAATATACAGCAGGTACTCAATAAATGTCTGCTAGGCAGATAGATGGGGTGGTAATTTTAAAATTCAGGGTGGTCTGGACTTTGAGGCTCATCTGTTGCGAATCCAGTGTGGAAGAAGTGATGGTGTATGACTTCTAAGACTGGGTCTTAAAAGACATTGTGGCTTCTGCCTTACTGTTTCATGGATCACTTGCTGTGGGTGGGGGAAGCCAGGGCCTTGTTGCTAGGCATTCACGCAGCCCTGTAGGAACCCTCGGGTGCTAAGGCCTGAGGCCTCCTGCCAGCAGCTAGCACTCATTGCCAGCCATGTGAGTGAACCACCTTGGAATTGGGTCCCCAGCCCAGCCACTTCTTTGGGTGCTGCAGCTCCAGTTGACAACTTGACCATAGCCTCATGACTAACCCTGAGGCAAAGCACCCAGAGAAGCTGCACCCAACACCCAATCCATGGAAACTATGGGTGGGTAGATGGATGGATGGATGGATGGATGGATGGATGGATATAGAGTGCATTTGGTGGGGTAGGTGGCTCCACTGGGACAGTGAGAAGGCTCAGATCCCAAATGAGTTTGCTAACCTGGACAGCTGGGAGACATCTGTAACCCAGGAGTACCATGATCATCTTGAAGTTTTGGGAGAGTCACTCAGGTAGCCAAGCAGAGGAAGAAAAAGTTGATGAGCCTTGAGCAAGGCCTCAACAAGAAGTTGGATCAACCACTCTGACAGTCAGTGCACCCTGTCTCCAACCCCTCCTTTGAGCAGCAGTCCCCTTCTTGTCCTTTTCACCCCTGATCCTCAGCCACAGCTGGCCCTCTGAATCACAGGGGAGGTCAAGACTTCAGCATTTCTCAGAAGCCAAGTCATCCTCCTCACTCAGAGCCTTCTTTGTGCAGGGGAAGCAGTTCCTCCCTCCCTGGTGGGGGTGCTCAGAGCAGTGGCCTTCAGGAGCCAGAGAGGGGGAATGAGGATCTGTGACCCTCCGTGGAGATCCCTCTGGCCCCAAGGGCATGGTGGGGAGCCATAGCCACCAACCTCCCCAAGGGGGTTGGGTCAACCTTAACATCCAGCATTTGGAATGATCCAGCATGTGTCCTGGGGACACACAGGTACAGATGACCAGACACACAGGAGAAGGTTTAATGTAAATCAGGATTGTGTTGAAATGTCATTGAGCATCTATCATCCTGGCAAAAGTCCAAAAGCTGACACCACACATCTGGGGGACTTTGGGAACATGAATTGTTGGTGGGTAGTATGGTGTGGATCTGGAATGTCCACCCAAAGGCCAAGGCCATTAAAGACTTTGTCCCTGGGTTGCTATTTGGATGTGGCAGAACCTTCAGGAGGTTGAGTATAGTGAGAGACCTCAGGAGTTTGCTTTCAAAAAGGATAGGAGGAACTCAGCCCCTCCTGTTCCATTCTTTTTCACTTACTCACCATGGCATGAATAGTTTTTCTCTACCATGTGCTCCCGGCCATGACACGCTGCCTTACTGCAGGCCCAAAAGCAATAAGGTCAGCTGACTGCAAAGCCAAACCATGACCCAAAATAAAGCTTCTTTCTATAAGCTGATTATCTCAGGTATTTTATACAGTAACAGAAGGCTGAATAACTGTGGCAATGCCAGATAATAACAAGCTTTTTATAGGGAATTAGTATAACAAAGTAGCATGTACATTTACTCTGTGACCCGGTACTTTGCTTCTAGGATTTTTCCTAATAATTCCACAAATGTAATAAAGCTTATGCACCCCATTATTCACTGAGGCATTATTTGTAATAGGAAAATATTGGAAATACCTAAGTGACCATTCATAGAAAACTGGATAAACTATGGGACCATACAAGGGGCTATTACACAGCCATAAAAATAAGAAGACCTCACTGAACCTATATGGAGTGATTTTTTTGGCATGCGTTATTGAGCAAAAAAGATAAATAAAAGTAAAAGAAGAAAGGGCTGAATATAGTATGTGACTTTTCACTTAAAAAATAAGAAAATATTCATTCACATATATACTTATTGATTTAATTATGGGAAAGAAATTTGGAACAGATAAATCAAAAACTAAAAGTGCTTGCTCGTGAGGCTTTGGTGAGGTTACAATGAAGAAAGAGATGGGAATTAAATTTCTCTGCAAATGTTTTTATATGGTCCTGACTTTTTATTCAGGTAAACATTTTACATGTTCAACAATAAAATTAAATAAAAGATAAAAATGTGAACTGTAAACTTGAAAACAAAGGGGGAAAATGAGTTTAACTGTACATCGAATTAATAATACAACTGCACAGAAAAAATAATTCAAGTAACTTTGGCTGTAGGGCTCTGATTATTGGTACTATAATTCTGAAAGTACTACTGTTGTGTTGCATGATAGAACAGAGAACTAAACATCCTGATGTTCTAGGAATTAGGATTCTCACTATGGGAACAGAAGCTAAAAATAAGAAATGGAGGGAGAATCCGGGTCTGAATCAAGCTGGAGGAGTGGGTGTGGACGTACCTGGAGACCGCAGCGCTCCCACAGCAATGGCCGCACGTACACTTGGGGGCTAAATACCATTTCCCGCTAAAGAGAGCCAGGATCCTTAGGGAAATTGCTGGCTCCAGGACTGTGCAAGGTGAGCGAGCACACAGCATCCTGTGTTGGAAAGCGAAGAAGCTCTCAAAGAATTTTGAGGTCCAGTTAAATGGAGCCAGCTTCAAGGGGCACCCACTGTCTACACAGTCCTCACAATGAGATCATCAAAAGAGTGATGCAGGTCCTCACTGTCAGGCTGAGTGATCACAAGCAAGGGGGAGAGTAATTCACAGGCTAATGGATTAGAGTCGGAGATCATAGCTTAATAAAACACAGATAGACAGATTGACAGATGTGTATTGAATATTCATACAAAGTTAGTAAATTTCCTTTCTCCATCACCTGAGAGAGCTTAGAAGTCCTGCACCCAGTAGCAGTGAGTACCTGTTACAGTTTAGATCTAAAATGTCCTTCAAAAGTCTCACATTAGGGGACGGGGCTTGGCCAGAAGAGGGGTTCACTGGGTGATGTAGAAG
>RJWT010027442.1:0-15505 GCA_004365215.1 Cuniculus paca | reverse complement strand
CCCCCCAATCCATGATAATCCACTAAGAAAGCAAAAAAGATGAGAAATGAAGCCTTTCATAGTTAAATGTTTCACCACTCAGACAGCGAAGAGGCTCACCTGGTTACAAAATTTTGATTTCAAGTTAAAAGTCTTCATCTCATAGCTACTTACTTCACTTAATAATACTGTGATTATGAGATTAGCAGTATTTTTTCTCACTTACCAAAACAGTAAAATCAAAGCAGAAAAGGAAGTTTCTGAACTACCTAAAAAGAAATGCTATTTTTAAAAGGTCATGCGCTCAATCTACAAATCAAGTGAGTGTCCTCCTCTCCTAGCCCCATGCAGGACCCTCAAGGTCAAACAGAATTTCTTTAGATAACTAGACATTAAGTACCACCCATGATAATCCCTGCAAGGTGAAAGCAGATTCATTCTACAGTAAGCTACACCTCACGGGACTGTTCCTTTCAACAGGAAACCTCTAGATCCCTAATTATTTGTTATTCTTCAGACTACTTATTTTTGGTAGCTGGTTTGTTCAGTTACACTTATAGTTTGCAGGTTTCAAAATACATGGTGTTTTGATGAGAAACCCCTGACCTAAGCATCCATGTTTGACAAACTCTTGAAGATATATTTAAAGAACATCTAGATATATTTTAAGGTTTTGGAATATACATATTAGAACTGGGGAAAGGCATTATGGACATAAGCTGCTCTTTTTCCATCTCAAGAACACCAGTCTGCATTGACACAGCCTGCCCACCCACTTTTTGCGCTCAGAATTCCAAGGGTCCATTACGCCTGTTTTTCCGCCTGGGAAGAAGAAAGCAGACAAGCCACAGCTTCATCATGTGTCCTTCCAACTCACTGCTCAGATGTAACTGGCACAGGGAAGTGTTCTTGACGTTTCACAGCATTCTCACAAGCCTGCCATCACCAACCCTGGTCCAAGTCAGCTTGGCAAACACAGCGCTCTAGACGTGATGTTAGGAGTATGAGGTGGTCGTCAAGTCAAAGTCCCAACGGTCTCCAGGAAGCAAGCAAATGAAAACGCACAGGCCTTGCCTGGATCTAACCTGTTCTCTGACTGAAGGACTGGAGACCAGAAATAAAGCTGTGGAAGCCCCACAACCATGTGATTCAGTAGCAACTAATTATAACCTTCAAAGCCTTTGAGAAATAGATCCAGATACACCATAAGGTGCTTTTCCT
Organism: Cuniculus paca; assembly: GCA_004365215.1. Taxonomy (NCBI): domain Eukaryota; kingdom Metazoa; phylum Chordata; class Mammalia; order Rodentia; family Cuniculidae; genus Cuniculus; species Cuniculus paca. The sequence goes on along the minus strand of RJWT010027442.1, from coordinate 14,305 downwards.
CTGTCCACTCCAGAAACCTACTTTCATTTCTAAGACTAAACTCTCCAGTTCTTCTCAGACACAATTCTAATAAAGGGCTTTAGTGCCTCTTGTTTGTCCTTTTTTACTTTCTTTGTCTAGGAATGGAAACACTATTTATTCAAGCACAGGTAGTTAAAGAACACATATTGGAATACTTCAGGTAGAAAAACAAAACAAAATCAGGAACTTGAAGATCATTCTAAAACAATATATTCAAAGGTCAGACAGAAGCTGTTGACCTGAGGTCAAAGAGTTGTGGGGTGTACTGCAAGGTTAATATTTCTAACTGCAAATGCCAGGCCCTATGAATAAAAAAGTAGGGGGCAAACACAATAAACTTGGGAATATTGGGTTGCTAGTATTATAGCAACATGGGCTATTCTGCATCACTACTGAACATTTACTCTTGTCATGGCCAAAGTAGAAGCTCTAATAACTTAAAAATCATTAAAACATCTTTTTAAATAGTACTGAACTGAAAAGTTGAAGTGAAATCTCTTTCAGAAGCAACAGTTAAGGAATAAAACCTACAAATGCAAACATAAAACAACCAATTGGATAAATTCTACATATGAACTCTGATATAGGACTAGGTACTCCAAATTTAACAAAGCTAAGGCAGAATCAGTTCTTTTCTAAATAAATACAAGTGACATATGCATTACTCCCAAGTTATAGTTTAAAAAAAAATAAACCAACAAAGAACTTCTAACACTAAGCTACATTCAATGATCTCACACCATTTGGTACTACTATAGACCCTGGCTTACCATGTGGTGTCTTCAAATGTCCTATCAAATGTTTATACTATTTGCTACATGATCTAAGCAGAGTTCTGTGTACTCTTGGCAATTCACCACACTAATGAAAGGTTTAACATATCAGGGAGGATAAATAATTAAGGAATTCAGAAGGGAGACACAGCTGTTCTTCAAAACCAAATTTTCAGAAGAGAAAGGATTAATTTGCAATCACATATGTAACCCTCAATATGAGACTGAATTTAAATAGTATCAGGGCAATACCACAAGACCAAGTCCTGCCAGTGCATGTGACCTCTGCTGTATATGGCTGGCCTGGTCCATCTGTGGAACCTTGCATACAAGCACAAAGTCTGAAGCAGGCAATTTTCAGATTAATAACCCAGTCACCTCCTCCATAAGGAGGCTAGACTTCAGGTTTTCTCCTATTTTAGGTTTGCTCTCCTATATAAAGTTTTCAGGTATTATAGAGCATGCTAGAGTAATACTTCACAGTAGATACCTTCAGGATCATCATTAAAATGAGATGAGCATCTAGAGATGTAATCCAAGTAACTAAAAAATGTCAGATATATAGGAAGTGGTTCTGGCTGAGTGACCTATTATGAAAGCAGGTAGTGAGTGTCTAATACAGAAAGAGATACTACAGACCTTCTGGAGAATTTGTGCATTCCTTTGCAATGATACAAGGCTAATTGAGGCCAACAGGCCAGTAGGCAGTCTGCCAGCTCTCCTGTCCTCAGAAAAGGAAGCGTGTGATTTGAACAAGGAGATAAAAGGAGAGAAAGGACAAGACAAGAAAGGGAGGAAGCAGGGTGGTATCTCAGTAGCTTTAGACTTCATTGTCTGCAAAGGGGAACCTGCAGTTCACCAGACAACTCAATATTTTTGAGATGTGGCTTAGAAACAAAATGAAGATTCCTCTCCCACACCTACATCCTGAAAATGCAACCATGACAAATGAAAGCCCAGTTCAACAAGTTCTTTCAAATAATGGGGAATCATTCTTGATGTTTAATAAATAAATTAGAAATGATAAGGGTAGAAGAATTCTCTGGAATGTCATGGGTTCACCAGGAAGTTCTTGGAAACTGAAATCATTCTTGTTCTAGCATTTTGAATAAGATAACTGATCTACCTCCTCCAGAGCCAAACCTCACCCAAACAGCAGAGACAGAAAATCACGGTGTTCCTTTAGAGACTCTTCAGAATGCTGGCTGGGATTCTACAGACATTTTTCACACTACAAGAACTCTCATTATAAAAATTGCAAAATTAAAGGGAAGTTGCAGATATGCTGCTGGGTCTTCATTACAGAACTGATTAAGACGCAGAGTAAGCAGAAGCTACAGTAAAAGTCATCTTCCACATGGAGAAAGACTGAAATGTGCACTGACTACTTTCCCTGTGGGCTTGTCAGCCTGACTGACTTTAGACTTTGGATGTATCTTCACGGCCAAAACCAAAACTTTTCCTACCTCAAAAGATCCAGCCACATACACCGAGTCTCGATGCTACTGGTTTCAGTATGTGAATTCTGAAATTTTAATAACTCACCTTGCTAGCAATTCTTTTTTTCAAAGAAAACCATGATGTACGACTGCTGACTTGTGGAAAGTGTAAGAACGTTTGGCCAGAAGAACTTCCTTTATTTGAGGAAAAGTCCACCAAAACCCCCATATAATCTCTTTGAAGACTTGCTCACTCATGGTATGCTCAATAAATTCAGACAAGTCCATAGATGGAAGTAAAGGAAATTATGTTAAGTGAAATAAATCAAGCACAGAAAGATAAATCCATATTTTCACTTCTGTGTGGAAACTGAAGTTGCTCTTAAAAAAGCAAGGCAAAGAATATCAGTTAGTAGAGAGCCTGGGAACAGTGTGGAGGAGGGAGGAATGGCGAGAGGATAGAAAATGGGTATAGACATATAGTTGGTCAGGAAGAATAACTTTTTATTCCCCTGCTGGGATCAAACCCAGGGCCTAGACAAGTGCTCTACCACTAAGTTATACTCTCAGTCCCTAGAAGGAATAACTTCTAATGTTCCATAGCACAGAGGATAATTACGTTTGGCAAACATTAATCAAATATCTCCCAATAGTTAATAGGAATGGTTTCAAAAGTTCTCAACATAAAGGAATGATATGTCTGAAGAGACAGATATGCACACTACCTTCATGTGACTATTTATTACACATTAAACAGATACACTGAAAAGCCACACTATATTCCATAAATATTATTACTAGTCAGTATTAATTGTTTAATTTTAAAAATTCAGACCAAGTCATTTCCTTTACATGAGAATTGAAGTAAATCTGCCTCAGGCAGTCCCTTGACTTCTCCAGCCAAAATCCTTGTATTAGACAACACTGATTATTTACACCTGGCTCCTGGGGGTCTGTCTGTTTGTTCCTCTTTAAACCAAGGTTCCTCGGCTCACTGCCCTGTCAAGGTGACTTCTAGAGCAGTCCGCTTGCTGGCAAACAATGACTTAGGGCTATATGAACGATGCACATTCCTAAATCCTCCTACAAGAGGAGATTATGCTGTGGCACACATCCGCAACCACTCCAACCCTAGGCTGAGGAAGGAGCTTTCACAAGTTCAAGGCTAGCCTAGTTACATAACTAGATGTTATATACATATCAGACAGACAAAGACAGATTTTTCCACCTTCCTATTGGCCTCCACCTATAGCAGAAGTTTTCAGAAGGCTGTCCTCACTTCTTATCAAACTAACCAACTGACTCATTCAGATCCATTGGTTTTTCCCACCCTTGCTTCAAGAAATGAATTCACTCTTATATTAAGAAAAACACACTGTGCATTTATATTTGAGATTGGAAGGTACTCAAGAATTAGGATTTTTTTATTTTTAAAAAATGACAGCTAAGTAATTTCTTTTCTCTTGCAATCCCCAACTCGTATCCACCAAGTAAGTTTATGCACCCCAACGATGAAGCAGAAAGCTTAGACATGTGTCTGCCAACACAACTGTAGACTTTATCACTGTGTGAAAACACTACAGCTCAGGTACATGGCCAAGTCCCACATTCCACAAATCCTTAATGATAAATTCCACTTTTGTCCAACAAGCTTGGATTCTTCAGCTTACTCAGTACTGAGCTATAAAAAAAAAAAAGACATGCAGAAATTTCTGTCCAACCAATTTAAGAATTTGTTCTCAGGTCACTAAAACAGAAAAGTGACAGTAGGTATGATGTCTCTGCCTTCCATCTTTACCTTGAGCAAGTCTTTTCAGGTCCTTACTTTGATCATTTTGCTAAATGAAGAGGTTAGATCATGGTGTTCAACCTTTTCATACAAGGGACCTGTTTTACATGATTTCCTTTTCATATTTTAAGACTTTTTTGCTGATTAAATTCTTTCCCCTATTTTTTATTATTATTCAGAGACCTATAAATGTCAATCTTCATGTGGCTGTCTCTTCATCAGCCAAGTCTGAGCTTGAAGGTTCTGTCTTCCAGGAGCTTTCCCTGACAACTCCATCTAACATTGGTCACTACCACGTGTGTGAAATTGAGCCCCCTACCCACAAGAACATACTCACAGTTTGTCTCTGTTACATTATGCCCCTATATTTTCTTCATTGTTGACATGATACTCATTTTTCTATAGTCTGCTCCTTACTAGAACACAAGCATCCTGAGAGCAGGTCTGTGTCTGTCTCATTTATACCTAGAATCATGTACTTAACAAGTACTCTCCAAATATAAAATAAATGAATGAGAGAGTGCATAAGTGAACAACTTTCAAGTTTCTGAATAAGATTCTCACCAACCATAAAAAATGATTGGCTGTGAAAGCTAAATTCTTTTACTAACCTGCTGTTATCACAATGCAATGATCACAGCTAGGAACAATTTCGCTCTCTATCCCCTCCAACCCCAGGACATTTGGCAATATCTGCAGATAATTTCATTTATCACAGTTGGGAGGAGTTGCTACCAGCATCTAGGAGGTAGAGTTCAGGGATGCTGCTTAAGATTCTACAATGTACAAGACAGTTCACACCAAAAAACAATGACTTGATCTAAAATTATCAGCAGTGTTGAGATTAGAAACTCTCTGGCAAGTGACCTCTAAGTATTTCAGTTTCTACCTTTATAAGACCTTCCTGGGTTCCTACCTAATGAGCCCCTGGCCCACATGATCAACAAGTTCTCTCCTAGCTACAAGATTAATGATGCTGAGGCTCCAACTGACCTTAGCAACCCTCATGCTAAGAGATGTTGTGAGTTCTTAGTTTTCTGATTTGGGTATTTTAGCAAGTATCTTCCAAGAAAAATCCAAAATGAAGGCATGTGACTGATTGGTCCATCTTCTTTAATGATAATTATGGCTGTGTCTAGATGTCCCCTCAAAGCCTCATGCAGTCATAGGTGGGGCTTTTTCAGAGGTGGTGGGATCTAGAGTGTGTGACACTGGGACCAATTCATGGTACACAGCTAGGATCGAGGGCATTAGGACTAAGGTGTGAATGTTACCTCCCCTAAGTGGCCTGGATAAAATATAAGGGATAGAAAGAGGCTTGGCTGTCCCTCTTGCTGCTTTGCTACTTTCTGCTCGCTATGAACTGTCTCGTCTGCGATGCCTGTGTGCCATGCCACCCTGTCCTGGAGCCAGCTGATCATGGACTGAAGCCTCTACAAGTTGTGAACTAAATAAACCTTCCCTTCTTTCACTGTGGGTATCAGGTATTTTGTCTCAGCAATGAGAAAAGTGACTAAGCCCAGGCCCTTGCCCTGCTGACAATCCTGTAACCTCTGTGAGAAAGGCGCCAATGTCACCACAGTCATTCTATACTTAGCATGAGACCTTCAATGACAATTTCTATGTAACACACAATATACATTTTCTCCTCTCCAGTGTATGAAATTATTTTCTTTCAAAGCGATGGGGACTCAGGCTACTGGAAATCACTCTTCAGAGGACGAGTAATGTATTCGTTTTTGTGCTTCTGTCTCCAGGGCCCAGCAGAGATGGCCCTGATGAGATCTGTGGTATGAATGACTAAATGCATGCTTGTTTTCCTGAAGAAAATTACCCAGTGGTATAAACTCAAAGTAAACGGTTAGGAACTTAAGCAATTCCAGAGAGCCTCTATGACCCGAAAAAACCCAAAACCCAAAAACAAAACTTAGCACTATGTAACACTTCCCACCCTAACAAATGAAACTAATGAAGCTACATTACACAGATTACCTGACTACTAGGACGTCAAGAATGCTAAATCTCTTCTTGTCCTTGATATTTAGGTGAGTGGTCATCCTCCTCTCCCTCCGCATCCACAGGGAGGGCAGCTCTGGCTGCATGGTCCCGCCCATGCGTACAGTGCACCGCTAAGTTGCCCTAAATTGATGGGACACCAGTGATCATCACCTGTGGCTACACTGGAGGCTATTTGGTTACCTCCCCTCCACAAAACCCTTTTATTTTCATTTGGAAAGTGTTCTGTAAAGCCTGAAGGACAATTCTTTCCCTGTATATTAAAACCATATAAAATTTTTCAATGGAGGGAATTATAACACGTAGAAGCAGAATTTTCTCTCTTTAGCAGCCCTGAAAAACACGGAAGCAATATTTTACATGTGCCTTCCTTAATTAAACTGAAGAGAAGAATCCACTTCGAAAGTTAATCATCCATAAGCTTATAATGTGCATCAGAGAGGAGGGGATTTTAAAGGCCAAATAGCTCAATCTGGTCCTACACAGCCTCATTTTTCAGATAGGAAAACTGAGGTCTCAAGAAAAGTAGCCTGCCTAAGCATTTTGGAACACAAATTTTCTGAAACCAGGAGGGAAAAACTGAATTCAATAATTTGAGAAAGGAACTCTGCAATGACTACTTCGTAAGTGTTATTCAGTTTACCAACACCTAATCCCACTTAAAAGTCCATGCACCATATATTCTCAGCAATAAGCATCTTTCTTCACAGGGTGAGGGGATTTCACAATAATCCCTAGTGTCTCCACTGCCCTGGATTCACACTCAGGAGAGTCAGTGAAAAAGGTACAAAATCCATCGTCTGTAGTTTGACTGTTCAAGAAACTTCTTAGGCATGCAAGCTGTGTGTTCACACTTTGGAAACACATTTGGAAGAATGAAAGTTGCTGACAAAGGTATACACAGAAGAACAAGAGCTATAACACTGAATTATCTTTCTTCAGAATCCAACCTCATGGAATCAGAACAAGGTTATGTAGCAGGTTTATGCCTGCCAAATCTACCCCATGAGATACATCGGCTTTTTTCTTATGGAAAAAGTGTACTGCCAACAAAGTCACTGAAGAGCCTGGCTGAACGAGCCTTAGGGGTATCTGGAAATATTGGGGTCAGTTCCATGCAAAGCAGAAGGGAGAAGAGCCATCATTCCAATGAACGCCAGTAGGGAAGCCAGCCTCCCTGTACTGTATCTAGTGAGGAGCTCCGACAAATACTAGGTACCAGATATCGATTCAGAATACACAGTGCATTAAAAACAATACAATTCTGAATATTTTTCTATATTGCCTAACATACTAATTTCTTTATTCATTATTCTTTTATCTGTCTTTATTTCCAGTGAGTACCTATGTCCCTTTGTTGTATATTTAAAAAGCTAAACACATCAGTACATCTGGGAATCATCTCTAGCTTTTTAAATATTTTCCATAAAGGTGTCTTATAAGAAGAGTCATCGCGACTTCTGTGTTTGTTTGTTTTTCCACCAAGTAGAACATTGTCACTAACGTTTTGAAGGTCTAAGTAACTGTCATCCTTTAAGACAGAGGTTCTTGAGGTCTGGTCCCTGGACCAGCAGCATCAACATCACCCAAGAACATAGGGACACAAACTTTTAGGCTCCATTTCCAAGCTTCAATCAGAAATTCTAAGAGTGAGTCCCCAAAGTTCATTCTAACACACCCTCAGAGTGACCCTGATACCAGCAGAAGTTGAAGTGTGAACCCCAACTTTCCTTGCAGTGTGAAACGGTCCCTGAGACTATCAGATAGAACAGACAGTACCTCCTTCTCCACTGCACTGAACCCCTATTTTCAAATGCTATTGTTTGAATGAATGAATTAATTAATTAATCCAGTAATCGCTATGCAGTACTTACATAGTATGAGGGAGGACTAATGCTTGTAAATATTTAGCTTTATATTTAATAATTAATGGAAAAATACCAAATTGGGAACCCAACATTGGAAGTAAGTAAGGGTATCCTTGTAAAAAACAATGGCTAACCTTAAAAGAATGAATACTGTGGGCGGTGCAGTGCTGATCCTGATATTCATCTCCCTTACAAACTTTCAGATGATTGATGACATGGTGTCCTTGATATTTTGAAAGTAGGACATGGCAATCCACAGAGGAAAGAAAGAGTTTTTACCTAGAAGACAGTAAAAATTGAGTACATCCTCAGGACACTAGAATCTTCTGTGATAGGAAACTTGCATGACGAATAAAATCTTATTAGCAAACACTTCCATGTTTGGGTGGTCATTTGCACTAAAGTTATAAATACAGAGCTTAACTCTCAGTAATAACCAACACTTGAAGGCATAAAGGTGTTTAAGAACACTCCCCTCAACAACAAACAAAAAACCCAGTAGCTAATTGCCACACACTGTGGACAAAGGTCTCAATGAAGAAAAATATAAAGAAACCAAAAAAGAGTTTGGTCACACCGAGTCAATTGTGTCTTGTCCAGAAAGACAACCAGAGGACTTTTCAAACCACTGAAGGACCACAAAAGAAGACTAACCATCCAGTCTCAAACCGAAGCTCTGAAGGCAAAGCTGAGCTGGGGTGATGAAGATTGCAAGTGAGATCAACCTGAGAAAGTTCCAATAATGATGTCCCAATCAAAAATGAGTTGGAAAAAATAAACTTGGAGGTGAGAGAATGAAATGGCATGGAAAACAACAGTGAGCAGCCGGGTATGGTGACACATGCCTGTAATCCCAGCACTCAGTAGGCTGAGGCAGGAGGGTTGCTTTGAGTTCAAGGTCAGCCTGGGATACACAGTGAGTTCAAGGTCAGCCTGGACTACATAGCAAGACCATCTCTCAAAAAAGACCAAAATAAATAAGTAAGTAAATAAATAAATACCAGTGAGCAATATATTCTGAAAGAACAGGATACAGAAGAAACTTAAATATAACAATTAACAGAAATTCTATGGAAGAAAAGATCAAAGACAAGATGATAATAAGACATCAGATGAAAGGGGAACTGGCAGTTGAAAGAAACTGATGGCAAAAAAATATCTTTGCAGAACTAATAAATATATTAAAGTTCTAAAAGGTACAATCCACAAACCAAAAACAGAGTTGATGTGGAAAACAGTCTTCAAACTGCACAAAAGCACACGAAAAGGACAAGTAGATGAAAGCAGGTAGAGAAGATGACAGATAAGAAGGTTGAACACAGAGATCCAACATACAGATAAAAGTGTTCTAGAAGTAGACAGCAAAACAAAACAAAGCAAAACAAAATATGCTCAAATCTGTAATATGCAATAGTTGAAACAAGAGAATAACTGATGTTCCAGCAAGAAGTAAGATAGGATCATCAAAATTGAAGATACCTTGGTGAAGTTGTAAGATTTCATGGGTAAACACTGAATTCTCTTACCATCAAGATATTCAAAAATTAGTCAGTTACAGAAAGAAAAGTCAGCTGGCCTCTGACTTTTTGAGAGTAACATTCAAGACAGTTAAGCAGTATATATGTAGGCTTGAGAAGAACAAGATCCAATTATTTCAGTCAGCAATTAAATTCCCAATCAAGTATAAAAGTAATAAAAGAGCATTGGGAAATGCGTCTCATAAGTATTCCTGAAAATCTACGCAATGATGTATAATATATTCAAACAAGAAAAGGTTCAAAATCGAGATCTGAAAACAGGGGATGTACAGTTACATACACAGAAGCTATGCACAGCAAATCACCTTACATTTAATAGTAAGATCGAATAATTTGTAACACTGGCAAATATACCCTTTAAATACATTGTAGTAATAAATTTTTCCTCAAATAATCATAAAAACAGGAAAAAACCCTCAAGTTTACAAAATAAAGAAGCAGGGTGAAGAAGCATGACAGGATTAAGTACATGAGGCTCAATATTCTCAAACTTTGTCCCTAGACATAAATAAATACTCCACACTGTCTCAATTCCTGAAGCTAATAAAACTCCAAGTAGAGGTATAAACACATTAATTAAAGTTAAATTGTTTTGTTTTTTTCTTTTTGAGACAGGGTTTCACCATGTAGTTCAGGCTGGCCTTGAACTCACTTGGTAGCCCAGGTTGGCCTCAAAGTAGCAGAGATCCTCCTGTCTCAGCCTCCTGAGAGCCGGGATTACATGCCTACCATGCCCAGCTTTAAAATTAAAAGTTTAATTAGTAGTAAAAACAAAAACAGATCACAGTGCTTTTAATTTTACTAGACGGAGGAAATTAAAGAAAATACAGATCATATAGTAAAAGGCAGATGGCAAAGGAAATTGTAAAGAAATATAAAATACATAAAATTAATTAGAATCAAGGATACATGTTACATCAATAAATGTGAATTAGATAACTCCTCCTCAAGAAAAATATCCCCAAAAGACACTTAAAAACAAACTCTTAATTGCATGTTGTTTATGAGACACACAAATAGCCAAATGACCCAAAAAGTTTAAAAGGAATAATATGACTAAAAATACATCAAGCAAGCTACGTGTGGTGGTACACACCTGCAAACCCAGCACTTAGGAGGCTGAGGCAAGAGGATTTCTGTGAGTTAGTGGTCAGCCTAGACAGTGAGTTCAAGGCCTGAACAATACAATGAGACCCTGTCCCCAACCCCTCCCAAAAAACAACAACAAAAAGATATACCAAACAAAAGAAAGTGGAGCTCATTATTAATATCACTCATGGTTAAATTGAAATACAAAGCTTTTAAGATGGTAAAGAACACTTAATAATGTAAAAAGTACAATCCACAATGAAGATTAATTTTAAATAGTTATGTCCCTCCCAACAGTATCAGACAGGAAAAAAAAAATGGCAAGAAATAAGAAAAACACGTAAGTATTTAACAGACTGAGTGAAGAAAGACACCCAGGGTTGTAATTCATAATTAATAAAATTGAGTTAAGAGATACCATTTCAAATTTTATATCCTGGAAATAGACAGTACATTTTCATTTTTTCAAGAATGTGGATCACTTACAAAGGTTTTCAAGTGCCCATAGAGGTTTTACAAAAGTTTTTAATGCCAGAATTAAGATATAATAAATTACAAATAGAAAAAAGTGTGTAATTTCTATTTACAACACATTAAGGCCAGAGACAAAAGGAAAGAGAAATTTTCAAACACTTGGAAAACTTTTTGACATTCTCTTAAATAATATGAGATAATCACAACAATTCAACTGATAATTCACAAAATGTTACATGTTTAAGGGTGAAATTTGATAAAAGCAGTGCTTACAGGAAATTTCATAGCTTTATGAAAATTATAAACCAAGGAAAAAGAACACCTCTCATAAATGAGGAAAAAAATAATAGTAAATGAATCAAACATTTAACTCAAGTACAAACAAACATGTAGAAAGTTGAAAATAGGATTTGGTTGTCATAAAGATAGAAAAGCAGCAATCAAAATACCAAATCACAACAGAACCGATTCACTAATCACTTATTTTTTAAAAAAATATAGCACTATATAAAATTAAATGAAAACTAGTTAATAGAATGAAGAAAAACAGAGGGAAGAACAAAACTAAAATACAGAAAATTAAAAATAAACAAAATATCCACAAGTGTAAAGTAGATTACAATCTTAAAATTACTATGTATAACTCATGGCGCTATTTCTTCACCTAGTATAATGCAGAAACACATATTTTACCAAAATTAATTGAAAAAAAAACCATATCAATGCAAGAATAGAAGATATTTTAAAAGGCTTACCAACCACAAGATAGTCTTGAGACTTTAAGGAACTACTAAATCAGATGCTTTTTAAACTGTTCATCCTAAGGTATAAGATTGTTACCAATGTTATTTCCAATGGCAGTGTAACATGGGGACCAAAGCTCGCCCCCACACTATAAATAGCAATAAGCAGATCAATATCACTTATAAGTATTGAGGCTAAAATCCAGGTGATCATTAAAGCACTAGCCCTCCATGAGCAGATGGGGTTGACTGCAGGAAGGCAATGTTTCAGTACCATAAATCTACCCACACTCTGCTACGTTAAGAGATCAAAAGAGAAAAAAATTTGGTCAATACAGAAGAGACTAAAGTGATGCAATTTAAAATGAGTTCAGCCAGGTGTGATGGCTCACGCCTGTAATCCAGCATTCGGGAGGCTGAAGCAAGGAGGATCCTTTTGAGTTTGAGACCAGCCTGGGCTACAAAGTGAGCTCAAGGCCAGCCTGAACTGCACAATGAAACCCTGTCTCAAAAAGAAAAAAAAATAAAGAAAGAAAAAGGTTTTTAATTAATTTTACCTAGTTATCATCAATTCTCAATCAAAAGTGGCTCTATTTATACATTTAAAAGACTAGTAATAAGTATAAAATAATAAGTATAAAAGTAATAAGTATAAGCATCTCTTATCTCTTCCTTTAAAGAATTTAAACTGGGTGTGGTGACACATGTCTATAATCCCAGTACTCCCGAGGCTGAGGCAGGAGGATTACCTCGAGTAGCTTGAATAACACATCAAGGCCCTGTCTCAGAAAAAAAAAAAATTAAGTACCTGGAGGGGAAACTGCAAATGACTTCATATTATGAAGCTCAATCCATTAATTTTCCCTTATAACCATCCAGAAAAACCTCAACCTTTGTCCTGCCTAAATGAGTGCTTCCTCCCAATTTCTCTTTGCATATCCTCAGACTGGTGTCCTTGCAAACGCATGGCCTCAACTCTACCCAGTAGTCTGATGTATACATAGTTATCTGTTCCCCATTTTCCACTGTGTCTTGGTGAGAAGAAAAATTTCTATATTCTATCTGGATTGCCTTCCTTCATCTTCATGGATACCCATCCTTTCCTTCTTACTCTCCCACAAGGAGAGGTGGACTTCTACTTCCCATCCTGGAAGGCTGATCTCTAACTGGGTTCCAGGCCCAGTTCTCTGTGCCTCTTCTGGGAACCCACCACCCACCTGATGGTTCTGTATTTTTCTTTTCTCTTCAGCTGCCACTTAAGTCACTCCCACCTTAAACTCTTAACTAACCCGGGGGAGACGTAAACACACACACACACACACACACACACACACACACATTTCTAAGACTTATTCTCTTTCCTTTCTAAGGCTTATCCTCTTCTCTAGAGAAACAATATAGGCAGAGTCAAAGAGAATTTGATTTGAATCCTATGATACTCTGACAAACTACTGAAATTTCCAAATCTCCATTTCTTCATCTATGCAAGGTAATCCATATTCCAAAGCTTTGGAATCATCTGGATAATGAACACAAACCATTTGGCACACATACTGCCACATACAAAGAGTTAATTATAACTGCCATGATAGCCATTAATTCCTCTTTTCCACAAACGGCTCCCATGAGCCTTACTTTTCCATTGATCTTCAACATCTGCCTTTTGTAATTGCCATTCTGCTAAAACAAATTTACCATGGTCAAGAATGACCTTCTGAGGACCAATGATACTTTTACTTTGCAACTTACTTAATCATTATTTATATGTCATTCACCACATAGCCTAGATTTTCATTGAAATAATTACATTCCCTGGGTACCTGTAACTCTCTTGGTCCTGCCCATTCTCCCACCACCAATTTGCATTCATCCTTTGGTGTCAGTCTAGACCAAGTTTTCTCAACCACAGCACTACTCATGCTTGGAGCCAGATAACTGTTTGCGGTGGGGTCTGTCCTCAGTGCTGTAGAATAAATACTAAGCACCATTCCAGACATCAGTCACCCATCAGATGACAGTGGAATCTTCTCCCACCTCTAGTAGTGACAAACAACCAGTATCTCTACTGAACTAAAAACACTGAAAAATGCCCTGTGGTAGGACAAGATTACCCCAGTGGAGTACTACTTTCTCTACAAAGCCTTTCCTAGCACATCAAGGCTAGGCTGAGACGTCCTCCTGGGCATCCCAGAACCTCCCAAGCATTTTTTGCACTGTACCATCTGCTTCATTGCCCATCTCCCCTTACTGCATTATGAGTTCTTTGAAAGCAGGCATAACCACACTCTAGAACTTATACAGTGTTCTGCTTTTTGGTAACAAATTTATTATAATATATACTTTAATAATAGATTTAAGGATAAAATTTATGCATGCTAAATGTGAACTTTGATCTCAACATGCCTCTCTTTTAAGACATGTATAAATGTAGGGAAAATATCTTCTCGCTAAGAAAATAAGGAATCAAACATTAACACTGCAGGATTGATGAGCAGTGTGCATTTGTGTGTATGTGGAGGAAGATTCAAGAACTGGTGTGCGTATGGAGGGGCAGG
>RJWT010027441.1:0-15498 GCA_004365215.1 Cuniculus paca | reverse complement strand
TAAATTATAATTTATAAATTAAATTATGATCCTTAAGAAGATTATTAAAAATAATCCTAATATCAATTGTATTATAGTCATTTTAAGTAAATCAAGAAATTTGCTATTTAGAAATATGCCAAAGTGAATTATATTGTCAAGTTTAAGTGAATAAGTGTTATACACACATGTGTGTGCATATGTGTATATACATACATATGATTTAGAAGAGAAAATCACCAAACTTGAACTTTCACTAGAGAATGACACATGTAAATTACAAATATGTTTGAAGGGTCTTTCATTGCTAGAAGCACCCTGTCTCTTGGCTTTTAGGGAACTCTTCTGATGGAAAAAGAGCCAAGCAGATTTAATTCCAAAAGGCCCTCAGGGGTCCCCCTCCTTTGCTGGAATGCAGACCTCATTTAATTAGACTGTCTCTCTAGAAGGGTTAAGCTACATCTTTTTAGGTATCAATTACAAACCCTGATTAAAACTGTACCTCTGTTGAACCCCATTAATTTTTCCAGCTCATTTAGTATCACTAGTCAAAAAAGTTAAATTGTGCCACTGAATTGTAAATAGTTTTTAGCTCTGAAGATATCAAAATGGCAATTTGCTGAACAGGTTGGCGTCATGAGATTATGTGTGCTGTAAGTGTAATGAGATATGCTCAGTGCAAAATTGAAAGAGACAAGGTCAAAAACACTGTGGTTACTTTTAAAGCCTGAGGGATTCTTGGTTATGTGTTTTGGGGGGCATTTAAATATTGAAGCACAATTACAGAGGATCTCAGTATACTTTTATTATTAAATGAGGAAGACAGTAAACTTGTACTATTTTCTGAAGTAATATATGAAAGACTAGAAAAATGTAACGTATCTTGCTGGGTGAACAGTGTTTTTCAAAGACCTTAAGAACCTCTACAAAGAATTTTCTAACTCACAGAAATTATGTAGAGAGCCTCCAGGGAAGATTAGTTTCAAGATGTTCTTGAATGAACTTTCTAAGTGATTGCATGCCTGTAAATATACAAGGGAAAAAATGTCTGTTCAAGTACCATTTCAACTACCTTCGATGAAATAACAAGTAAAAGCTGTGTACAAATTATATATAAATACATATTTTATGACCAGGTGGTCTACTCCTAACACTGATAAATAGATGAGAATACTCCAAGATAGTGACATTTTCAAAAATAAAAATATGGAAGAATTTCTCTATTGGAAACAAAGACATTAAACAGAATAATTTGCTCATAGTAAAAATGCACAGAGTGATTTATAGATGCTATTAGTCTCTCAATTTTAATATGTGGGTCTTCAGGTTGCATCATAAAATGCAATGAGCTGTTTCAGGGAGACTGGATACACATTCTTGAATGAACTTAAACATGATCAAAGTATGGGAAATTTTTACTTTGGTTCAATATTTAAAAGTATTAGCTGTGAAATGAGGAAGGCTTCAAAAAGGAAATTAGGATTTTGTTATTTTTGGCAATAGATTTTGAACAGTGTTTTAAAAAATGTGCCTCTTTTCAGAGTTCCAGTAGCTTCATAACATAGTCCCAACTAACTGTTTCAGTTCCGTCTAGTTGCATGTGTCCTACACCCTGAATGTGTTCTAGGCTGTAGTCAAAAAATTACTGTTTATTGTAAATACCCAACAACTCTCTTCTGTATGTATTTACTTACACATAGTCTATGCCCCAAAAGCTATTCAAAACCTAACCCAAATGCCCTTCCACCGTGAGTCTGTGATGGGTCTTCTCTAGCTACTCCTAGTGGTCTACTTTGTTTTATAGTTATTTATGAGTACCTTACTTACCTACAGCAGGCTGAGGGGAGAGTCTTCTTCTGATTGATATTTCCAACTTTTTTGACAACTATAATGATAGTCACATACAGAAGACTCATAATAAATATTTATTAAATGGATATTTGAATTATAAGTGTAATGATATCTTTCAAAAAAGATTTGGGAAAAAATGCAAACTTTTTATTAGTCCCCAACTGGACTAGTTATTTTTTGTTTTGTAACAAATAATTTAGCAGTTTAAACTTACCAGTTTAAAGTAATATGTATTTATTGCCTCATTATTTCTTTGAGCTAAGAATACTGGCACAGTTTAACAGGGTCGCCCACATTAGGGTCCCTCACAGGCTGGAATCAAAGTGTCATGGAGACAAAGGTCTTGTCTGAAGGCTTGGCTGGGGAAGGTGGTTAGATTGAGGGCCTCAGTTTCTGGCTGTCCTTCAGCTAAAGACTTTGTTTTTTACTACATGGGTTTATCCATCATAACGGCTTCTTTCATCAAAGTATGCAAACTGAGAATGCAACAGAGAGTCTAAAATCTTATGTAATCTAATTATGGAAGTAATATCTGCCCACCTGGGCCACATTCTGTTGTCTAGAAGTAAATCTTAAATCCCATCCATCTCCAAGTGGATAGCATTACACAAGAGAATAAGTAACAGTAGGTGGGAATGGGGATGGATACCTTTGAAGGTGTCTGGCATTTACTCAAAGGTTATTTGTACACTCTGTACTTTAAGAGTCCTTCGATATTCTTCAAATATAGCTTACCTTGTATCAGATATCTGAGCTTACAAAGCTTGTCACTTTGTTGAGACCCAGATCAAATGTAACCTTTTTATCAAGGTAACCTTTGATTTTATATGTTGAAGATGATTCTTTAATTATGTACTCATATTTTATACCCTTTCTTAAGACTCACATTTTAGTTTTAATTCACCAGGATAAATATGGTCAACCCACCTATACCTGCCATAAAGCCAGGAGGAAAGACATATAACATAGCAGACTCATATTCTAAAGTCTGTATTTCTTTAAGGTGCAATTAGTGAGGTGTAAAGATAATAAATTTGAAGAGATAGATTTCAGAAAATCTAGTAAATCCCATCCAATATTATCATTTATCTTAACAAAATTTAAGATTAAAAACAATAACCACAAAAGACATTCATTGCAGTGCCTAAAAAACAATTCACTCAACAGCTGATGTCTTCATTTTTACATTTCTCCTCTTCCCCGTTTGCCCCATGTATACACAGTATTTGAAAATTCTGCTTGAATTATAATACCAAGATATTTTAAGTCATTTATTTAATCATTCAATAAGTATTCAAATGATTAATGAGCATCTTCAAGAGCCAGACACTATTAGAGATGCAGTAGAAAACAAACTGAAGAAAACAAAACAAAACAAAGCAAAAAATCAAAAAACGATCTTTTTTTCTAATGGAGCTTGCATTTTAGTTAAGGGAGACACACAGTAAACAGATATGGCAGATGGTGAAGAAAGACTAAAGTAGAGAAGGAGCTAGAATGATGGGGTGGGTATTAAATAGGATGATAAAGTGACATCTGAGTAGAAAATGAATGTCTGGGGGAAAAGAGTTTCAGAAGGAGAGAAGAGCAAATTTAAATGTTTTAGAGCAGGATTATGATTGGTATTGCGGGAGCAGCGAGGAAGCCAGCAGAGCTATGATGGAATGAACCAGGAGAAAATGGTAGGGAATCAGGTTAGATAGGTAGATGCTAGAACAGATCTTGTGTGAACCTGTGGCTCCTAGTAATGTAGCTTTTAGTATCAATAAAATGGGGACTCTCCGGAGGCTTCTCTGCAGAGTCATATGATATAACAGATATTTCTAATGGATCATTCTAACTGTAACTTGGATAGACTTTGGAAGGTAGGGATGGAAAGAGGGAGACAGTGAGTGTGTGTGAAATATGTATTTGGTCTTTGTCCCCATTTCTTGGAATGTGCTCCTAAAATCCTCAGGCTCTCCAAAGCAGTTTGTTTTTTGTATGCTAGTGAGTTGACTGCTAGCCAGAAGACCCTGGATGACTGCAGGATGGAGCTGTGGTTGTGAGAAAGAACAAGGCATTAGAATAATGAAACTTTCTGACTCTATTTTCCCCTCCCAAATCTGTGGGAAGAGAAGAGGGGATGTGGTTTAAGGTTTAGTTAATGATGCTTATGTCATAAAATTTCCATAAAAACCCAAAAGATCTGGTGTCAGGTAGTTAGCTGGATTTTTTGGAGAGGGGTATTCCCAGAGAGGGCATATTCCTACACCACTTCCTGCCTATTTCTTAATTTGATGCTCGCTTGTGTCATTTGTGATATCTTTTATAGTAAGCCAGTAACATGAGGGTTTATTGAGTTGTATGAGCTGTCCTAGCACATTAATCAAACCCAAGGACAGGGTGGGGGGAACCCTAATTTATAGTTGGTCAGATGTATAGGTGAGCCTATTACTTATGATTAGCATTTGAAATGGGCAGGCTTGTGGGGTGAGCCCAAAATCTGATGCTATTTTCACATTAACTATGTGAGAATTGAATTGAATTGAATTGAATTGAATTAGAGAATACTCAGTTGGTGTCTGGTGGAGAATCTTCCACAGAAATGATCGCTTGCTCAGTGTGTGGGGAAAACCCACCCATATCTGGGACTGCAGAAATGCCCATCATTGAATGACAGAATAGAAAAAAATTTTTTTTAATTTTCCCTATATTCACTCAGTATGCTACTGTAATATTCCAGGTGAATGGTCATGGAAGTCCGAAGTTCGAAGTAGAATTAACAGAATTTGTTGATCAGAGATGGGCTGTTAGAGGAAGGAATTAACATAAGATAGCCCCTAGTTTTGCCTATATGGCCCGAAGAGTGGTGCTAACACTGAGACAGAAACACTATTTGGGGCTAGCTGGTTCAGTGGAGGGTGGGAGTAGTGGAGGGAATCAATAGCTTACTTTGGGACATATTAAATTTGTGATGATTATTAGACCTTTAAATTGAGATGTCAAATGGAAAGTTACCTTTATGGAATTCAAGAGGAGTTGGATTCTGAAAATACACATTGAGGGTGATGAGCAAGTGGATGGTGTCAAAGAGATCAACCAAAGACCGAATGTGTACAGAAAAGAGGTTATGGGGCTGAGTCCTGCCGCTCACAGCACCGAGAAGGCCTCCTTCATCTGCAGTGGTACAGAGCTTCCAGCAGAGCTGCAAGCTGTTTGTTCTCTTGAGGAATGAAGTTCTCTGCCTGCTCAGTGTGCTGGAGGGAGGTGCTTTTTCCAGAGGAGCAGAAACAAACTGTGGTTTTGATTCTTCCTGGATAAAGAAACAGATTGATGTGAAGCCACTGGCAGAAGGGGCCATAGGTTGAATTACACTGAGTTCCTGGGAGGTTTGTATGGGAGAGCTTCAGGGCCTGAGCCCCTACAGAAGGGATGGAATGGAAATTTGTCCCCAGTAGCATTTCCCAAGGGATAGTGCCCATTCTCCTAGCCATTGTCTGGCAGTATGGTAGAGAACCTGAAATTAAAGACAAAAAAAAAATTTAAAAAGAGCCATGAAACCATAAAAAGTAAGATAGAATGGTTAACTATAGATAAAATGATATGAGAAGCTAGATTAAATAAATGACTCGTTCACCTTCAGGAAAAAAAAAATCCAGAAAATAAAATAAAAGGAAGTAGACTATAACAAGTGAACCATGAGTGAAGAACAATTAAGATAAAGTAAAATTTAAAACTAAAGGTCAGAGACAGAATAAAATAACCCAAATGAGATAAGCAATTTTAAAAAGCACAGGAGGTTAACTAATTGACACCAGCTGAACAAAATAAACAACATGATGTTCCAAGGATACTGGGGAGAGTCCTTGAGCTAAGACCAAAAAGCCTGCAGCAGGTTTCTCATCCTTTGGTCCTGTGTTCCAGATGCTGCTTTGTTTAGGGTTGAGAGAGCCTTCGACTTTGCACCCCAAACCTCTTCTCTCTGGTTCTTGGCATCATTTCTCTTGGGTTCTGTTGCAGTTTCTCTCCCAGTCTCTAATACAGGGATCTGTACCTGCCAGCTCTATTTCCCAGCTGTAACTCTACCCTCTTGCTGTGATTTGTGGATCAGAGTTGAGCACTTGACCTAAATTGGATCAGTTAGAATCTTTTTCCCAGAAATCTGTATTTATAACTGAGACTTAGTTAAGACTTGCTCTTTAATAATAATGAAACTATAATATTAAATAATTATATGTATTGAAAATTTATGTGTTACATGTGGATCGTTATGTGTTTTCTTAATCAAATTTCTTAAAAACCTCGTGTGATTGCTGATAAGGAAACCGAGGCCCAAGAGGTTAAATACTTGTTCAGTGTCACAGGGTCAGTATGGCAGAATTAGCATTTATTTATTTATTTATTTTGTTTTTATTGAGACAGGCTGTTGCTCTGTAGTTCAGGCTGACCTTGAATTCCCTATGTAGCACAGGCTGGCCTCGAACTTGTGGCCTCGGCCTCCCGAGTGCAGGAATTACAGGCGTGTGCCACTATGCCCAGAAGAATCAGCACTTAGGCTCACTTCTGTCTGACCCTGAAGTCCATGTTCTGAACCTCAAGTGGTGCTGCCTCTTTTGAATGAACACATAAACTTGGGAATCGTGGAGTCGCCATCATTGCCCACCATGTAAACAGAGAGTGAAGAATGATGTGGGGCAAGGTACCCACTGGAGCTGCCATGAATGGAATGGTGATGTCTCCTCCACGTCTGTCTGTTGAAATTCTAACCCCCAAGGTGTTGGTGTTTGGAAGGAAGGCTTTGGGGAGGTGATGAAGCCATAAGGATCCTTCATGAGTGGCATGAGTGCCCTTTTTTAATTAAAAACACTTTGGAGAAATTTCTTGTGTCCTCTGGCACATGAAGTTAGAACAAGACAGCAGCTAGCAGCTGGCTGTAAAGAAAAAGTTGTCATCGGATACCTCTGCTGGTGCCTTGATCTTGGCCTTCCCAGCCTATGGAACTGTGAGAAACTAATTTCCATCGTTCATAAGCCACCTACTCTAATATTTCATTAAGTCGGACAAAGAAATTAAGATGAGAAACAAATGTTCCTGAACTTTTCTTTTGCCTTTGGACTCTATCCTTATTACTGGATGTTGCAAGTCACATCTATTTCTCCCCTTTTGAGTTAAGCTAATTTAATTGAATTTCTGGAACTAGCAACCACAAATCCTAATGCAAGTACCATTCTTTAATGTGGACAGAGAAAGGCCCCAAAGCTTCAAGCTTCCCTGTATGCCACTCTTCTTTGCTCCGCTCTTCATAAATATAGGCCCTCTAAGTATAAAGGCAGTTAATAGGTCATTTCTTTTATTCTTAAAACATTTTAGATGTTTTGCAAATGTCAGGTCTTAATAAATGATTATTTAGGTGAACTGATAGGATCATCTTTGTCTATTTCTTTATATAAATGAGACTTCTTCCCAAAGTATATACTGCAGAATGATTAAAAGTCTATCTTTACAGAATAAAAATGTCACATATTATATGACTCCTTTACATGAAATATCCAGGATAGGTACATTTATAGAGACAGAGAACATTTGAGCAGTCACCAGTAACTGGGGAGAAAGGAGAATTGGGAGAAACTTCTCAGTGGACACAAGATTTTATTGTGGAAAAATGAAATTGTTTTGAAAACAGACAGAAGTGATGGTTAAATAATGTGGATCTGAACTGCTCATTCTATAATGGTTAATTTTAAGCATGGACATTTCACATCAATTATAAAAATATTTACAAAAAATTCTACACTCTGAAAAAAGTCATTATTCAGGTGGTAAACATCTGAGCTTGAGGTCATTGTGTTGAGAACTCTATAGGTCAGTTCTGGATATGGGAGCAGGGCCCCTTGACCATTGTCATAGTACAATGTTTCCTTCTTCTAGAGACCAGACGACCGAGCACACTCCCGAGAGGAGCATGGCACAGCGAGGCTGACTTTGTTCCAGTCCCACAAGATAGTCTATGTGAATTATAACCAAGAATTGGAAGAGAACGAGGCCATTCTCCTGTCTTCTGTTTCATTTTATCTTCATGATGTCTTGAGCCGTTCTGTGGGATCACTGCTTTGGAGCATCTGTATTGCCTGGTAGAGGAAGAGCGTCTCATGATTCTATGACTGGGAAAGGAAAGGCATATGTTTTCAAAACCACCCTGAGTCACTGGTGGTGGGAAGTAAGTTGACCTCAAGGGAGGACCTCAGTGTCCTCAGTGCTTGACAGTGGAAGTCTTCCTTGTCTTGACTGTTCTAGGATGAAGACAGTCTGGGAGCTGTGCCTGGAACTTTGACAATGAAGAACAACTTTTTCATCTGAGGCTAAGAAAGCAATGCAGGTGACTACTGAAGGACATCTTGGATCTAAAAACTGGGACTTTCCTGGTAAATCTTACTGTGGATGCCTGTCTCTTAAGAGTTTTCAGCTTTTCAGTCACCCAATCATAAAAGGGATCACTTATTACTCTTTGAACTTGGCAGGGGTAAAGGAGCTGCTCTGATTCTTGGACCAAAATTCTCGTAAAATTACTTTCCTGGTGGTATTCTTGGAAATTCCTTATTTACAAAGTTCAGGTGGCTTTTAATTCCTGACCTAGTTCATATTTATCAAACAAGATAATCTAGAATCATAGACTTTGGACCTAGAAAGTTTGCACCTTCTTTCTTTTTAGGGAAAAATGAAGAAAATGAGGTTGAGAGAGGTTGACAGGCCCTTGCTAGGGGAGAAGAGAAATAATGGGGACAGATGTCCTATCTGATGCCACAATGCCCCCACAAGATCATAGAACTCAGCTCTTTGGGTCATTGAGGTGTAAATATTTTTGACTTTTTATTGAGAAAGGAAGATATCAAAGGGGCTTCTTGTTCACTTTACTGTTTAAAAACCCTATTTTGTGTCACCTCAATTCAACTATATATTTCATAGGATCCTAGATTATAGAGTTTTCAAATCTAATTTTGCAGATTCACTTTGCCCAGTGCTTTCCATGAGACATCATTTCTCACATGTCATAACCTCTAAGAGATTATCCTGCCTGTGCTTTAACATTTGGAGTGGAAGGAAACTTATCACCTTATCAATCAAACTATTTCATTTGTATGTGTCTATTCTTTTTTTTTTTTTTTTTTTTGCGGCACTGGGGATTGAACTCACGACCTTGCGCTTGCCGGGCAGGCACTTAGACCGCTGAGCTAGCTCCCCAGCCCTGGTGTTTTTGAGACAGGGTCTCACTATGCCATTCAGGCTGGCCTTGAGCTCACTTTGTAGCCCAGGCTGGTCTCGAACTCACAATGATCCGCCTGTTTCAGCCTCCCGAGTGCTGGGATTACAGGCGCGAGCCACCACGCCCGGTATGTGTTTATTCTTATACTGTTCTTTTTTCTCTTAGATCATGAAATACATGCATATAATTCATAATCTGCTTTATTTTTGCAGTTGACATACACAGGTTTCATATTGTTGCAAAATCTTCAGTGTAGTAATTGTAAATAGTTTTGTGCACTACATAACTTTCTTAATATTTGTATAACTATGCCTTAAAGTTTTTTACTTTTTTAAATAGAATTCAGTATATTTTAGTTTTGAACAGTTTGGTTATCAGTTCAGAAAGAATTTAAGATTTAACTGTCACTCTTTGGTTCTAACTGTATGTTCCAAAAACAACATTGAATTATTCAAAACCTCTCTTCCATAAGGCAGTTCTTTCCAGTGTTTAAAAAAACTATCATGTTCCTCTTAAAATTTGTCTTTTTCCAAGGAAAACATCCTCAGCTTTTTTAATTATTCCTTGCAAGTTGTGGTTTCCAGACCCTTCACTAGATTGTTTATTCTCTTCTGAATGAGCCCCAATTTGTCGATGTTCTTTGTAAAATATAGTGCCAGAATTAATTACAGTAATAACAATAACCAGAATAATAGTAATCACTATTTATTTTTTTGTACAATGTTCCAGGAACTGGGCTAAAGTCTCAGCTCACTTAATCTTTACAAAACCTTCTAATGCATGTGTTATTATCCTTATATTTGTAGATGAGATAATCAGTTTTGATATGTTAACTGCCTTGTCCAAAGTCACACAGATAGGAAATAGCAAAGATAAGATTAATATATTCTCTGTGTTCTGAATGTCTTTATAGTGCTCCAGAATTTTCTGGCCACACAAAATTGGACTTTTTTTTTGGTACTGGGAATTGAACTCAGGATCTTGTGCTTGCCAGGCAGGTACTTATGTCATTGAGCTATGTCTTCAGCCCAACACCGTGCAAAATTTAAGCCTGAGATACCACATTTTTGTGAGAACACTTCAAGATTTCCTTACCTTGTATGGGGACTTCATATTTTTAGAAAATATTGACAAATCTTCTAGGACAGGCTTTAGAATATCATTTTATCTATTTGACACATATTTATTATCTACTTTATGCCAGGCACTATTTTAGGAGGTGATGGATGATATTGAGACAGGTAAAGTAGACAAATGTCCTATTTTCAAGAGGCTGACATTTTGTTGGGGTAGACAGACATTCTGGAAGTGAACAAACAAATGTGATAATTTCAGATAGGGCTAAACGCCACAAAGAAATAAGAGTAATAAGAGTAATGTGCTAGAAAGGACCAATGTTGGGGAAGGTATGAAGGAGAGATAAGACAAGACCTGGCATTCAGGCAGCCTTCTTGAAGAAGGTGACATCTGCATTTAAATGGTAATTATGAAGAGAAACCAGCCATTGGAAGAGTTGCAGGAAAAGCATCTAAGCCTCAGAGAATGTAAGCCCAAAAGTCTAGGTCTGTATTTAATAAGCTTAGTGAGTTCAAGAGACAAAGAGTTCTGTATGGCCAAAAGCAGGAGTAGTGATGGAAGAGAGGAGACTGAAAACTTGAGAGATGCAGGCAGGGACAGATCACATAAGACCCTGTAGTCCACGGTAAACTTGGATGTTTTTCTAAGTGTGGAGGGAAGGCTATGATGGGTTTTATGCAACAAAGTGGATGGATCCAGTCCATCTTTTGAAAGATGACATAGCTACAGTATAGAGGGTGGATTGTAAGGGGCAACGGTGAAAGGCAGGGAGATGAATCAGGAGGAGGCTATCTCAGTGTCTGGTAAGAAATGACGGTCATTCATATCAGGTAGTGGCTGATCTAATTGTGATTCAGATCAGTGGAAAGAGATGGATGAATTATGAAAAAATAAAGGAAAGGTGGAACATTCTTCTGGTTAAATGGAGTAAGGTGAAAGGAAATAGTTTAATTCTTGTATTTTTGAGTTGGTGTGAATGCGGTATGTACTACATATAAATTTAGTATATACAGGTCAATGTAATACACAGACCATTTATGTATATTAAATAATTGAATTCTCACAAGAGTCCAATGATATAGCAAATATTTTCCCCAATCCATTTCAACAAGGACACTAAGATTTAGATACACTAAATAACTTGCCTTGATTATGTAGCTAGGACATGGGAAAGCCAAAATTTGAAGCTTGGTATCAAAAATAGTACAGTTTCCAGGTGTGGTGGTGCATGCCTGTATTCCCAGCTCCTCAGAAGGCAGGAGAATTGTTTAAAAATCAGCCTGCCCAATTTAATGAGACCCTGTCTCAAAAACGAGCAATGCTGAGGATGCAGCTAAGTGGTAGAGCACTTGCCAAGCATGTTCAAGGCCCTGGATTCAATGCTCAGTACCAACAACAACAACAAAAAAGTGGTGCGGTTCTTTCCATGACACAGTGCCATTATTAGAGCTGATAAAGACTGCAGCCTGCCCCAGAAGGTGAGATGGAATTGAAGAATCCGCAGCACCTTTATAGAGTCAACTGTAAGGAATGTGCTATTGCCAAGGGTCTTGGTACTACCTGACCTCTCTCTCCCTTGAGGGATAAGCTCCAGCTTTGAAATCTTTTGTCTATTGGATGTAGGCCCATGGGGTGGATCAGAAGTAATTTGAAATGATTAAGCAGATATAGAAAATGACTTCTGAGAAATGATCAAAACATTGTAGCTTAGCTCAGTGATGAGTAAAGAGGACATCAGCTTATAAATATTCCAAGGATGGAAATAGCTTCAAGAGGGGATTTTTCTTCTGAAACTAGAATGGAATTGCATGAAAGGACAAGCAAACAATAAAGTTTAGATCTTGAATCTGCTGTTTTCACTGTGCTATTAGTGCCTTTTCATGACTTTGTGCCTAATTTTCTCATCTCAAAGAAATGAGGAAGGCTCAAATGAAAGACACGTAGCGCTTAGGTAGAAAGGCATCAAAAACCCACAGAAAATATTCTTTCATCCATTTTGCCCTTAATCTGATTAATATTTGTTGGCCTTATGCTTTGCCACAAGAAGGAGGAAGATTTGAAACTAAAAGAAGGGTTTCTGTTTTGAATATTGTGTTTTAAAATGAAATCTACTCTTTTCAATGGGACAATTCTATGACGGTTCTCCACAGTAATTGTGAAGCTGGGATCAGAATTACACACAGCAATAGATTTACTGTTGTAGAGTTCTGGGGGCTGGAGAAAAAGGCGCTGCTGGTGCCATGTCTCCCTACTGCCTGGATACTGCTCCATCTAAAGAATGAGGAGGCTTAGGTTTCAAACACAAGCTACTGATTTCCTTGCATTTGCCACAATGTGTGTTTGTCTGCACATTTGTTAGTGAAATAAGAGAACAGGGCTGCTTGATAACACAGGGACAACTGTCCAATACATTGGGAGCATTATCTTCCCATATACAATATGAAAATTATATCTACCAGCCGACAAAGTCAGCCTTGGTTTATCAGCTACATCCGGGTTGTGCACAAAAGCCACTGAGGGAAAGGCTTCTTGAAAAGCACACCTGTCCTTTTCAGACATTTTTAAAGTATCATATTCATTTTCTGATGTTTTTGGCCTTGTGCCCTTGCTTCTCTAGCACAGTTGGGAGGCTGTCCTGTGGCCTGAAGGTTAAAGAGACATTCAAGTAAATGTGTCATCTTAATGAGTTTGGAATGCATTCCCAAATAGACACATTTTTTTTTTGCTTTTCAGTCTTGCTTATAAAAGTTACACCTGCAAAAATGGGACTGGGTCCAGTGAAGAAGGACATCACATTTTGCATGGATGTGCAAAAAATGAGTGGAGTGTTGTCTGTATCCTGCAGGCTCTGAGTGGCCCCGTGGGTAAATGAACATTTGTTTCCTGTGTACCATCTTGGAGCTGAAAATGAGTCACACAGTCATGGAAAGAATAGTACTATCTTCTTTTGTCTAGCTCTGTATGCTTTTGTGGTTACTGAATTTGTCTTAATGGAAAACTTGATTGTTCTTCTTTGTGAGGCAAATTATTAGAATTTATTTTTAAGCTAGAATAAGATTCCTTTATACATATTGTTCGTGATTCATAAGTTGATTCACAGCCAATGTGTACAATTATAGAAACTTTATAGGGAGAAATATTTTGGGTACATCTAGTGAGTTAGAAGCACAAATTGGTTTCCAAGTGTTTAAACTACAGTAAACTTTGAAAGCAATATGTGTAATGTCTGCTTTATGCCAGCCACTGTGTTATGTATTTTTGTAGATGATTCCTACTCCACACAAATGCCTTAAAATGCAGGTATCAGTAGTTTCTCGTAATAGTAAAGGAAAGCAAGGATCATAGGGATTAAGTAATTGGCCAGAATTCACAGATCTGATCAATTAGTTAGCGTGGATTCATACCAATTTATGTCTAACCTTAGAGTTGGGGCTCACTCCATTTGACACCTTGCCTCCCTCAAATGGTCATTTGATAACAAATTTATCTCAAATTCAAAGAATATAGAGAGGTAAGTAATAAAATAAAAAGAATAGCAAGAGTTTCCTCTCGTATTTATAAGAAACTTATTTCATAGATTAGACTATATTTGCAGTCTTTGGATGTACAAAGAGGCTCGCAGACACTTGAGTATTGGAATTTGTTCCCTAATTCAGGCCTTTCCAGCTCCACATATCCTCAACCTCAAAACTAACAGGTCCCAGACATCTGTGAATGTCCTGTGGCATGTGTGTTTGAATTCTGGTCCCATCATTGTTCCTGAAGAGGTAGAAAAATAGCTTATGCCTCAGGTTCTGACACAGACTTGCACAAGATTTCTGCAAAGAGGGAGCGAGAGACACCAGAGAAGATACATTTAATTTAAGAAAGGAACTTATCAAAAGGCAAACATCAGAAAAGTGTCAACAGAGGCTGTGGTATCTGACATTATTGCTGAACAATCCACAGTGATAAATACCTTTGGAGAAACTGACTGAATTGTTAACATGCTACTGCCAAACACTAAGCCACATAGGGTCACTTAGGGAGGGCAGTTTCAGACATTTTTCTCTCCTTTCCTCTTGAAACCTGGAGAGGGGTACACTTCTGAGGAACTAGCCCTGTAAGTTCTAGATTTCTACCGTGTATTACTCCTGCCTTTCTGCTCCATTGGCTCTGTTTCATGTTGACACAGAGGCTGTGGGGCACCCTGGAGGAGGTAAGGCTTGTGGAGGGAAATTAGGTCATTGAGGACAAGTCCTTGAAGGAGATATTGGGAGGCCAGTCTCTTTTTCCCTCTCTTTCCCTCTCCCTCCCACCTCTCCCTCTCTCCCTCTGTCTCTCCTTGCCTGTGAAATTATCAAGGAGCAGTATTTCTAGTCAAAGTACAGCACACATCTCTGATTTTGATTGCCTCATTATGCACGTTGATTTGATTCTAGATTTCTTTGTTAACCAATTATAGAATATCAAACCAAAAAAGCATATAACCTTTGACAGTCAAGGCAAATTTCTCAGAGAACTGTGTGCTCACAATTTATACCTGATGCAGGGATTCCTTGGCAATTTTGCTTACTCACATCTGTCTCTCTAGTCAGGGGCCAGTGGGAAAGAACCTCCCTTTACTTTTCTGTTTTGACAAGTTGGCATTCATTTCCTCTGTCTAACCTACCTGAGTGAGGAGTCAACATCAAGCCCGTACAGCAAGCTGATGCAATGAACAGAGCTGCCGCTCACTAGGAAATGGAGAAATTCCTTTCCATAACTGTCACACAGAGGAGGGGACCGGGCCCTCCTCAGCTGGTCCCAGCCCTTCCTCTGCAGATGGCCACACCTTTTGCAGGTAGTTTAGGCTTGTTCTCTGCGTCGCCTACCGTGTCTATATCTCCTGCCAAGGCACTTCCGCAGGTATTGCTGTGGTCTCCATTAGCTCTTCCAGCCTTCTCTTGCCTCTCGTTCTTCTACTTTCCTCCAGCAGTTTCCATTTTCAGCGAACACCTTGATTACTTCAAAGGTTCTATCCGTTACAATGCTGTATAAGAAAACACAGCTCAAATTGGCTTAAAAAGATGTCTTGGCTGAAAGTCCAGAAGTTCTAGGTGGTTTGATTCAATGGTACAATTGCCTCAGCGTGTAATTGGTTCTTTTCTTTTCTCTGACCCTCAGCGGAGAAGCTTCCTGCTAAGGCAGCTGTCCCAGCAGAGTGGCTGACAACTCCCAGGTCCACCCACTTCCTGAAGAATCAATCACAGCTCACCACAAAGCCTCAGCAAACTGCCCTTCTGCTTGCTGACCCAAACACGTGGGTCCAGGTGGTGGGAATGCTCTAATTTTCTTTAGTCCTAAGAATATTTGAAGGCAGTACCCTG
>RJWT010027440.1:0-15496 GCA_004365215.1 Cuniculus paca | reverse complement strand
AGGAGGCCCCAGTGTCACGGGGAGCAAAGGGACTCTGGCTCTAGGGCCTTGTGCCTTTGTTATCAGCTGAGATGACTCTATTGATCTGGATGCTTTTCCCACTTTTTTGTTCCTGTTCACCACCTCTGGCCTGCTGAGGAGTGGAATGAGAAACAGTCCTGGCAGTGGCTTTAGCTGCACAGCTGGTCATGCTCTGAAGCCAGGACAGACTGGGCTCAGGAAACAGGCTTTTTGACTACAGAACAGATTCTCCCATTAATCAGGAATGCTCATGGGAGAAAGAATCAGAGCCAGTGAGCTACTGGTCTGGATTTGCCTAATAATTTCTCTCTTAGGTTTCTGGAGGATCCATGCCAGGGTTTCTTCCAACTGTATACAGTGAATATGATTTTCCCTCTGCATCTAAAAAACTGGCAATAAAAATACTGCAAAGATGTATGACCAGGGCCAAAAGCCTGAGTTCAAATAAAATGAGACACAACCAAAACCAAACACAGGTCTAACATATGAAACCTATGACGACTCTAGCATTCAGAAGACAAGATGTTACAGTAGGAGTTAGGATCGTGTTTTCCTTTATCTGGTCATCTCTAATAATTACACACTTGTTTCCTTATCAAGTCAGTGAAAATTAATATTCATAATCACAGCCCTGAAGTATTCCTAAATTCTGAAGTTTCTGATAATCTGCTTACAGCACCTCTTTATTAATTGTTCTCAACTAAGGAAACAGAACATTTTTTTCTTAACTCCACATGCTATTTCTCTCCTCACAAGCCTATAACAGTTTACAATGGTTACAGGGTGGACTCCACCTTGTAGTCTTATGATTTTTTTTTATAATTCAGTTTTGGTCCACTATTTTTTCATCCACTTGTTAATTTTGGCATCCACTTCTAACTGTCTCTACTTTTAGGGTACACAGGCACACAGACAATGCAACAAGGTCCTACTGTGCTCAGCACACACCCACAGTTAGAGAGAGGGTGGCAGGCCAGAATGGAGATTCTTCGCATGCTCTGCAGTGTGCACGAGACACACAACACACACTTCCCTCAGCATGCCTCAGTCCCTCTGGGATGTGAGTGTAAGAATAATCATGCCTGAAATAGTAGATGTGTGCTGTCAAAAACTTACAGAAGGAATTTGTGAATAATTTTAAAGGAAAGTCAAGCAAATTGGGTATGAGTTTTGCTGACATCTCCGGGGAAAAACAGAAGTATTCTTCAAAGGTCAGGAGAAAAACAAAGCTTCTTTTGGAAAAGGTAGGAGATTCCGATTTTATCAGAAGACAAAGCCAAGCAACTGGAACTAAGAGTCACCTTCCTGGAATCTTGGCAATTTTAATCATGGGCTCCAGACAGTGAAACACGTTAATGACTAACCTTCCAAACATCATCACCATATGAAGACAAGAACTTGAAATCATTTTTACCTTGGAACACTCTCAATCAAAGGGTCATTTTGACTCTATTCAGGTTTTACCCAGTCTTCCCTCTTGGGAAATGGCACCTATAGCTCAATCCAAAGGCCTAGGGTTGAGGACATTCTGGAATCCATCTTGAACCTAAACACCAAATCTAATTACCCAAGCCCTTTTAACTGTATGTTCAAATGACACACTGAATCCACTTTCTCCTCTCTACCGCTTCTACCACCACCTTCTTATGTGGCCACAGAGCATTATTTTAGCTTCACTTTAGTGTCCCAACTAATCCCTCTGATTTCTCTGTAGCTTCCAGCTAATACCCATTTTCGCCAGAGCACAGAGAGTTGATATTCTTTAAAAGTATATCCTGTCATCCTCATCTAAAGTTTAAAACTTCATGATTTCCAGTATACTGGGCATAAAATCCAAACTTTAATTATAGAGTCCTTCTCTACTTTTCCAAATTCCTCTCCCACCACCTCGTCACCCCTCAACTCAATACAATACATCACAACCACACCAGGCATTTTACTATCCCAGTACATGAAACTTGTTCCCACACTAAAGTCACTGAACTTGTGGTTCACTCTGCCTAGAATGTTCCTCACCGTGCTCTTTGCAGTTAACTCTTTTCTACGTTTTGTCCAATGTAAACATTATCTCGTCAGAGAGACCTTTTCACACCATCCTATTTCAATCTCAGCACCTTGTAAGTCAACAGCAATTTTAAAATTCTGTTTATGTTCCAGAAAACAGACAGCTTAGGAAGACCAAAATCTTGTCACATTCACCCCACATCTAGCACCATGTCTAGGGCAGAGGAGTTGCTCAATAAATATTTGAATAAAGGAATGAACCAATAAATGAATAAACTAACAAACAAATTAGGGAAACTATAGGGGCCATCTGTTAAGGGGAGATAGCTACCCTTTTCAATGTAACTATCCAGAATAAACATATAAAAAGTTTAGACAAAACAAGCTTTTCTGAGGCAGTCACTTATGGAAAACAATGTTTATTCTTAATAGTACTACTTCCTAAATAATTCACGTCAGAGCAATATAAATGGCCCACAAGCATTGCTAAGAAGAGAGCAGTGATTCCGGAGTACAGTAGGAGGTCAAGAGAGGCCCATGCTGCCCGAACGACCTCCCTGCATATTATTCAAAGTCCAAAGAAAATTACATACACAAAAGCAAATTCATTACCCGCAAAGCTGGGAAACCATGAGGATGTCTCTAGTGTACTGTTTTGATGAGTATTTCAATGGAAAATAGATTATACTGCTTCTTCTCTAAAGTTTGAGACATTTCACTAGTGATGAATAGGTGAATGAAATAAGGTATTCCTTTGAAAATACTTAAGAGCATGTTAACTAAACTGTTACTTTCTCAGTTACCAATGAAGCTTTTAGAAACATCTTCAAACAGCTGAAAATTCAGGTGAAGATCCCAAAACTACATAGAAATGAAATAGCCTGAACATACTAACAAAGACTCAACAGGTTCAAAATAAGACAACATTCACTGCATTAAGTTTTGAGTACATATAAATATATTTACGTACACACGTGTGGTTTCTAATTTTACACAAAATTTGTGTTTGTGTGGGATTCTGTTTGTTTGCTTTCTGGTTCTAGGCTCCTTCCGAAACAACAAGCCATTCAATCAGGCCCTGCTACACTGCGTGGAGCAGGAACATACTGCTTTTGGCTCCACGACTGTCCCTTCCCACTTATGGTGACTGTAATGTGAAAAAAATTCAAGGAAAGAAAAGCCCTACTGTTGTAACAGTGCCAAAAAAGTATAAAGAAACAAACCCAGATGCTAGAATTTGAGGCATTTCCTCTGCAATGAGACTATGTCCTTTAACTGAAGGTCAAAAGAACATTAAAGGGCTTAAATATTTTAAAGCCATACATGGTTATTTTTGTGGCCCTATCAGTTTACAGTGACATACATTTAATAAGTTGAATTTATTCAGCAGTATTCAAGGAAAATCCTGGTACTGCTTTCAAACACAATTTATTTAAATTTCTGGTGCTTTATATTAATACAGATAGGTTTACTCCCTGGACAGCCTGAGTCCCTCCAAAACAAAAGTGAGTGAATAAAGTCATTCTTAAGCCCACTTCACATTACAACTTCTAAGCCCTGTGTGTCTATCTGTTCTAATTTCATAATTTTTCTGGGGACATTCACTTATTTTTGATGCTATAGGTAATAATGAACAACTTGAGTTATAATCACTGTATCTCTCTTCACAAGAGGTACTTCATGTTAGGTTTATGAGACATGCAGTACATATCCTAATAGAAAATAGTACCTCAGTCCATTGGAAATATAACAAAACCAATTATGTTAAACAGTTACCAAAAGGGCCACCCTATGAGATGACATGACTCATATCAAAGTTTTCAAAATAAACTTGAAACAAAAGGAATTTTTTAGAAATATGGCAAAAGCCTGGATGGAAAGGGTAATATGATTAAAGAATAGACAACATTAATGCATAAAGTATTGAAATTAGTATGTACTTTTTTTGTAAGTATCTCTGAACTGAATAGTGGTACAACTCTTAAGATGCAGCAAACACTTCAATAAGAGAACAGGAAAAACACAGCCTGAAACCCTACTGCAGAGTTTTGGACAGCTAAATACAGCCATTTAGGGACGCATGGAGGGGATTCAACTCAGACATTCTGGACACCTGCAGCCTGTTATCTTGTATTACCTTTGTCCTCAGGATTCCCTTCCATGTAGAGAAAACTGAAGCAAGCACTTTCTAAATTAACAGCCACTCCCTTTTTGTTTATCAGAATTCTGGATTATTTGCTGGAATGTTTGAAATAATTCTGTTGGGAGTCATCATGGGTACTAATGGACATACCATCTAATCATGACCCGTAAGGACTCTTGCCTACCCAGAGGAGAAAAGCTTTCTGACTTATTGCTCCTTAAATGTCAACAAAAGGAAGACAGTGTTCAACTTTATCTCTCCTATTTCCTTTGCTGCTCAGTAGGGCCAGCTTCACTGGTGTGTGGGAAGCAGATAGACAACACAGTTTAATAGCAAACTTGGGTGTAGTCCTTACAGTGATAAGGGAAATGAAAGTGGAAGGAGTCTGAATAATATTTACTTGAAAAGTCATAGCCTTTTCTCTATAGGCAGTTTACAAAGTGTATGAATTGACACCAATTCTTACAAAGAACCACCGGAATATATACATGGCCATGGTTTGGGTCCCATGACTAATTTCTACCATCAAATAAAAGCAAAATTTTCAGGAAGTACTTAACCACCAAATGTAACACCATTATCATCACTGTCATGGTGAAGAGTACATAGACATATATTAGGGAAGACAAAAACAGTCATATGTCTGTACTTATCTCTAGGTATTACTGTGTCACCGTATGCATACATGTGCTCACATACATACAGCTATACAGATTCACACATGAACATGGGACGTGTATACATTGCTTTTGGGCACAGAGAATACACAACTGCACACGTGATGTATATTTTTTAACAAACACATATTTCCTACACACACATACACTCACTATTATAAATTCATTTAGGATTCATTCTCCCGACCAAAGAAGTTCATTTAGTCTTAGATACATTCAAAGATCCCTGAGAGACAATGCTGTAAAAAGGTTTGCACTTAGGCAGACATGAAGCCTGGCTGAGAGGCATCAGAGTACACATAGGTAACATTTTTCAGAGCTCCATATCCCACTAGGTACACAACCCCAACTGCAGCCTAATTTCATCTGAGCAATTCCTGATGGAACAGGAAAGTAAGCACTCATTCACAGTTCATTCAGAAGGTTCCACTGTGATTAGCAACCAGAATGCCAAAGGGCAGTGAGAACATATAAATGGAATAATACAGTATTTTCCTTCTACTACTGCAGAGAAAAACATCACTTTAAATGTTTTATGAGCAAGATGCCCTGAGGTCAAGCAGGGCCACCATGAGACATGCCACCAGTTTCCTTCAAGGACACTCTCAGGAGGGCTTTTCATGCCCTTCTGCCACAAACACTAAGTGCAGCAAAACACTGAAACAAGCGTCCTTTTATGTCCACTGTTGCAAAAACACACCTCTGATATTTATAAAAGCTCTGTGAGGCAGAATGGTTTTTTCTTTTGCCCAGTAGGGGAACAGTAAATAACAATCTTTAATGTAATATAAATCATAAACAAGATCAGACTGTGTTGTGCACTTTTACAACGCCTTTCTGTTAGGTGTCAGCCTGTGTTCTTACCAATCTTCCTAATTTTCAGGACTTTTACCAACAGAACATGGGAATACATTTTGGTTTTGCAGAGACAAAAATCTTTATTTCATTTTCTAAACTGGATGAAAGGGAAGATAAACCCAACAAGAATGTGATACTGCTATTAACTTATTCTGACAGATAGCTTTTTTCTGTAGCTGTAAAACCTGTATTATACAAACAAAAATGTAGATATTTAAAAAGTATCAGTTTTTAACATTATTAAATTCCTGTATTGTTCTGTTGTTAATGGAACAGGAAAAGAAAGGCTACTGATAAGGAGAAAGCACTTTACTTGCTTTACGGGAAATTAAAAAAAAAAAAAAAACCCTCCAGTGACAGAGAAAAGAATAAAGTTTTCCTGCACTTGGAAAACTAGGAAGCTGTGAGCCAGAAACAAAGAAAACATCCTCAATTTGCAGGAACATTCCAGTCCCTTAAAAGACCACACAAACATTAATTCATCTTGTGTTAATCCCTTCCTTCTTCTAACTTTACAGGCACCACTTAGGACTGTCTCTTCCTCCTGATGCAAAAAACACTAAGCCACAGACTATAAATCAAAAGCAGGAAGGCACCTTGTAAAAGAGAATGTCCCAAGCTTTTGATGCACCAGCAACCAAATATGAATCTACTACGCTCACCTTAGAGAGTACATATCATTCAAAAGATAGACTCATAGGTTTCAAAAGATACTATTCAAATGCCTCAGAACTTAGTGAAGGTCAATATGAGCTAGGGAATAAGTGTTGTTATTAAAATATTTTTAAATTTTAAGAAGTTCAAATATTGAACTTTAATACTCTTTGAGAAGACTTTCTTTAGAAGGTCATATATTTCACAAAGACAGATGCATAGTTCTAAAAAGTAATCATAATTATGTCTTTGAAACATAAAATGGTATTTAAACTAATTTAAATTAGCTTTATTGCTACAAGTATCTTCCAGAATGTCTACCACTGCATGGCACTGTTTAGACCACCATGCCTCACCTCGGACCCTCCCATCCCCACACGGTCTTTCCAGATTCATCTCAAATGCCCCTGTGAGTAGGTGAGCCCCACATCTGTCCTATCCAAGTGAGCAGGACACAGCCAGCATGCAGCAGAACTGACCACAGAGATCCTTGTTTCACCAGAAAAGCTTTCCTACTTCAATTCCTTCAGCAGTAATTTCACAGTTAGAATTAAAATGTGAATGCTGGTTGAGGAAACACAGAGTATAATCTGTTAATAGAGGTAAAAAATTTGAACATGTTCCTAGATTATAGGAAAAAATCAGGTAAGGAAGATGAGGCTGTGCTTCTGAGGAGAGGAAAACTAAAAGAATAGAATGGGGAGAATAACAAATTTCAAGCAAAGTTGACTCATTAACTTGTAACAGGATGTGGAAGAATCTATAGCTTTGCCTACAGGGAGGGCTGTGTGTGTGTGTACACTTTTTTCTTTTAACTTCAGTTCTAAGACTGAAGCCAGAGAGTACACGTTATTCTATATTCTCAATCCTTTTTCTAAATTTTGAGACAGGATCCAGGATCTCTCTAAATTGTCTGCTCTGGCCTCAAACCTCAAGTAGGTAGAATTACAGGTGTGCACCACCACACCCATCCTTTTGAGGGAAATTGTTTTTATAACTGTGTGCATTCATCTCTACCTTCTTTCATTAATAGTGTTGCTTTATTAAAAAATGAAAACTCTGTATTCCTAAGTTTTTTCCCTCAGAAGATCTCAATCAAGATATTAGTAAAAATATAATTCTGACATGGAAAATGAATAAAACATAGTATCTACTAGAGAACGCTTGCCTTCAGTGATAAAATTGTAAAAACATTTGCACAGATGACTTTTTGACTGAATGCAAATTCCTGCTAAAGTGATTGTGCCCTCAAACTTTCTTGAGTTTTCCTCTCGTGACCTTTTTTACCATCTAGATTGGATAAATTGCCTGCAATCCTAGATAATGGCTTAGGAATAGTAATCATGCTAATTAATGAGATTTTAGTGGCCAGAACTCAGGAATGACAACTCCCAGTGGTCACACCCTCTGGATGAAAGAGATGAGCTGGTCAGAGGCAGCACTCTGTCCAGAGAGGGGAGAACCAACCGTACACACAGAAGAAGGAAGAAGAGCTCCAAGTCCTGGAAGAACGCAGCCCTGCCCTGGGGAGTGGTCCCCTCTCACAGCTCCCTTGGCCAGCAGCTCCAATGGCTGGGATTCCAGAGCCTTCGCTCATGTCAGAAAAACCTTTCTGGGGCCAGGGTTTAGCCAGACACAGCTGGGCCCAGCAGCAACTCAGCAGCTCTGCTGACAGGGAACAACTGAGAGGTCACTTACAGCCAAGTCAGACCACAAACACTCAAGGGGCTGCTTAGAGCTACCCAGCAGTATAAACCCCAACCTACGAAAGCCAGTCATCAGACAGCCATTTGGGAAGCAGCTGTGGTCAGCAGAAATAGTTTTAAGCATGGCTTCAAAAGAACATTTCTCTGAAAGTGTCAGGTTTTTTTTGTACAATAAGTACTAAAATGCACGTTAAGTACACAGAATTTAATCTTAAAATAAAGCACAGACATGTAACAAAAACTGCTCATTTACAATTTCTGGTACTTCTTTTTTCATGGGAGTGCATAGGGAAAGACATACAGGTGTGTGGACGAGGCACAGTTTGGGACACAAATGGTTTGAAAGAGTTAAGAGTTAAAGCAAAAAAAAAAAGTTTAGAGCAGATAATGAGGTCAATGAATGGTAATGGTACAAAACATTATTAAACTATTTACCTACAGAGTGTATAAAAAGCATCACTCCAAAGGTCAATTTAAAAACTTGATTTTTATATCAATCATTTCCCGTAGCCCTGATGTGGCTAAATAAAATGCTCTTCTAATTTCACCTACCTATACTTCCCTTGGCAACAGCATATCAAAATTTTAATCATTTCTTTTTACATCATGGGCACAAGAAATCACAGCCACTGGAAGGTCACTGTATGACTTCCCACTGCTAAAATGCAGGTATAATTTATTCAATCAACTTCTCTTCTCCAACTGGTCTTAGGCCAAGTTCCTTGAGTTTCCTGTTTTTATTTCCCAGATATTTAACCTGGTTTCCGCCTTTGGTAGTCCTTTTTATTTTCTGTATACCAGTTATCAAGTCATCAAAAGAACAATGATTTAAAACATGCTTTTAAGGACAATTCTCCTAAAGAAAAAAAAATCAGTAAAATTTTTTAAAATACTGATTTAATAACATAAAAGTGTAATAATTATAAAAAATAAGCAACGTTGCCTATATTTTCATTCCCTATGACACTGTTGGAAGTTACTAGGAAATACATATATTTAGATTTTTATTGTCATTTGAAATACATATGCATATACACACATTTATGTATTTCTTTGTGTATATATACCTAGATGTGAGCATACATTTCCCCCCAAAAGGAAAGACATTATCAATTTGTGACTAACTTTACAAAGAGTAAGAAAGCAATACAGATTTAAAACTGGTCACCCTTGTTGTCTTAATTAAATGAGTATCCGTAATTGGCACTTGGGTGGCTAAAGGAAAAATCAGCTGGGATCCTGATGGTAATGAGGTCCCTGACCCATCTGACTGACAAGTGAGGTTTAATGTGGTTTCTGACGTGGTCAAGGGAAGGTCTCCAGTTTTCAACTCAATAAGCAACCTTAACTGGATTACTCTAAAATAAAAATTTTAAACAATTTATATGGGCTAAAGCAATACATTCATAAGCGTAATTCAGCACTGCTTTCAGATGTAACTAGTCTAAGGAAAATAAAACCTAAGTAATTTCAATGAAATACCTGATTAACCTAAAGGTGAGGAATCTGTACACACGAGTCCTAAATTGAGGCACAGTCCCTGTCTACTTCAGAATAAATAAGGAGAATTGAGAGGGTTTTTTTTTTTTTTGTCTTTTTGAGACAGGGTCTCATTATGCAGTTCAGGCTGGCCTTGGGCTCACTTTGTAGCCCAGGTTGGTCTTGAATTTGCAATGATCCTCCTGCCTCAGCCTCCTGAGTGCTGGGATTACAGGAATGCACCACCACACCCAGCTAATTTGAGAGTTTTTTGTGGGGAACATTAAGTATACTTTTCTATTATTAATGAGTATATTAACAGTAGTTTAGAAGGGCCAAGAGCTTTCCTTGAACTTCATAAATCCCTTTATATAGTCCTTACCCCTTTTCTCTCCTCTCAACAGACTTTCTGTCCTGAGAAGTTGTAAGAAGAGCCTCACAAGTTTAACTCTGCTATGTCATTTTACAGTATACAGCAGTTCTGTTTTGGGAAAACATATAATTAACTCTTAGTTCTCTGATCCAGTGAATAATCACACTAGATCATTTCTACTCTAGTCAGTACTACACAAGGAAAGACCTAGAGATGTGAATATCTATAAATCAATATAATCACTAAAAAAATTATAGGCATAGGTTTTAAAAATATTCCTAATGTTTAGCAAGGATAAAATGAGTAAATTTATATAATGAATTAACTTTCTTAAAAATCAATTTCCCCAGTATCTACGTTTCAGAATTTGTTGTGTCGCTTACCATGTAGTTCTACACATACAAGTTGAGATGTCTCTATTGCATTTTCCTTTCTTTTAACGTTAACTTGGAAATACATTTTTTTTTCCAGTACTGGGGATTGAACCCAGGCCCTTTACACTGAGCTACTACATCCCCAATGTTTTCCTTTATTTTTATTTTAAAACAAGGTCTTGCTAAGTTGCTAAGATGTTCAGGCTGGGGTTGAACTTGGCTATCCTCCTGCCTCAGCCTCCCAGATTGCTGAGATTTCAGGCATGTACCACTGCACCCAGTGTGTGTGTGGGTGTGTGTGTAGGGGGGGAGGATTCAGCTGCATAGTGAAACCATTACTATGTGTTAACATTTGAGGTAAAGCAATTTATAGCACATACTTTTTAAAAACAATGGAAGTAATAAACATCCAAAGCAGGTCCAGGTAAAGATGTGATATTCTCTCAAAGCAGCACAAAAAATCTGTTTCTCTGTTCAGAGAAGTGGATTCTCCTCAACATTCTATGACTCTGTCACTCTAAGTGTGGCAAAAACCAGGAGGAGCACTTTCTCTTGGGGCTTGCTGAAAATGGAGATTCCCCAGCCCTCGTCTGGTCCTGGTGATTCAAGATCTCTATTTGAGAAACCTAGGGAACATCTTCCACCTGCAACACCCACAAGTCACACCCCATGGACCTCAGGGCCAGGGAGGACTGGGCAGGAGAGCAGAGTCAGGGTGGCTGCCTTCCCTCGCACTCTAGGGAGTAAGGGGTAGCAGGTTTCATGCCACAGCTGGAAGCAGCTCTACCTGCTGCTCGGTGCTGCATGTTAGGAGAAATTCTGTTGCACTGCTTCGAAGGTAGATGAAAGTTAGTAATATGTCCAGTTTCACTTAGACACCCCCGGTTCCATGCTGGACACACACGCATTAAAAAACAAAATAAAACAACCTTTGAGGAAAAAGTTCTATGCATAAAGTATATAGCGTAATATTTATTTCTAAATACTAATTAAATTTTTGTTTACTGACAAAAAATTACAGATGGCATCAAGAGTTAAAATACTTGATAAGCCCACACAGCACAGGCTGTACTGCAGCCTACACACCAAGAAAACAACCAAGAATAAAATGTAGCACTTACACTTTACTTGTGTGAAAAAATGTGAAAAAAGGAAAACTCATATAGTGAGACTCCCTTAGGTATAACTGAAGTTATAAAATTACACTGCAGAATAATTAAGTTAATGCTGTGCAACTTTTAAAATCTGAAAGAAAGTCTATAAAATGAAGCCACTTGTCTCTGTGTAAAAATTAGTTCCACTTCAGATAATATAGTCACCCAACATAAAAATCAAATTTCCTTTTCTGTTTTAAGCAGCAGGAAAAAATACAGATATATAAGTCCATATAAACGAGATCTTTCTCACCTTATTTCTAGTCCTTAGTGGCTGGCATTATATTTTTTATGCAATATATGTTTTCAGAATGAACAAATGCTTACAATATTGTTTAGGATATTTATAATACATCTTTTAAAAAATCAACAGCAGGCTCCCCTGGTGATTTGTGGACCCTGGTGATTTGTGGACCTGCACTCCAAAGCCATCTAGGGAATGATCAGTTAAACAGCAAACCACTGGTGTTTCGGTGCTGTAGTGGCACCCAGGCCGGAGCTCCAAGCTCTTTCAATGAATACATGAATAAATGCATGAATGAAGAAACAATTAAAGCAGCTCTAACATGAAAGAAGGGATCCCAGAAGGTATGTGTGCAGAATGCTGAGGAGCAGGTTCTTCTAGAATGAGACAGGCTATGACTATAATCTCATTTCTTCACCTCTTACCCAATTGTATAATCATTTTAGTGCTCTTACTCTGAACCAGCTCTAATCAGAGATGGATCTGACCACCTCCAACACACTCAAACACTTGTAGAGGTTTTTCTAACAAGAGAGGACAAATAAGTAAACCGATCAATCAACTAGCAGTCAATTAAACACTCATTTTGTATTTCTGGTATCATGGATCCCAACAATCGTTCTCTAGGCTAATTTTCAATTGGCTGAAAGTCCTAATTCTTACACTTTGTTCACTGTTCTGACAAAGTATTCAAAGCTTCCTGCACTAGTTTTACTACACAGGTCCTTTGATCTTAAAACAGTGGTACTGTCACTTTTTTCCTCCATTATGCACATTATTATCACATTAGTTTTCTAAAAATGCTCTCACTCCTATTAGTAATGTGATCAGAAGTCATTAAGAATACCACCCTCTCCCTGGAAGGATGATGACTCACAAATACTTATCTCTAGTTTAGATCTCTCTGTGTTCCAGACCTGTAAATCTCATCTTCCTCTTGGTTCTCCATAGATACCACAAACATAACAAAACAAACTCAGATGTACCTCACTCTACCTCCCATAAAGCTGCTCTCCTTCTCTTCTACATTTAGTAAATGATAACTCTGTCTATGCTGAGTGAGCATCAGCACCTTGAACATCCATCCTGACCATCACAACTCCACAAACATTCTTCAAGTCTTCCCTTTCTCATCCCCCAGCCAACTAGCCACCAAAACTCACTGAACCTGACCACCTTAACTTCCTCCTGTGTCCTCTCCTCATCCTCTCCTTTCTATCAAAGGCTGCTCTTACACTTTTTTTTCCCCTTCTATTGAATCAGCCAACAAACTTCTCAGAGCTGGACCCAATTCTCAGTTCCTCTACAAAACCTTCCTTGACTTAATTCATCTTAGGAATGCAGAGCCATTATTTGTCCATTCAACATAAGACAATGATATATAGCATCACATGTCAATTTTTGATTGTTTCTCTTGTCTATACAGACAAAACTTATCCACAATTTAACATCATCTCTAAGCGATTTCAGTCAAAATGAAGGAATTTCTAAACCTTCAAGTGTCTTTATCCTTTTGCAGAATTTTCACTGCTCAGCTCCAAGTGGAAATAAATTCCACATAATCTATACCATTTAGGTATATGATGGTTGATGCAGCAATGACTTTAAAAAAATATACTTAACACATTTTATGAATCACACATAAGTACCTCTTTGGTCTCTGGCAATAAACCAGTGTGAATTGAGTTTTTTAAAAAAATGTTTTCTACAGTCTTCCAACTAAATTATTCTTCTCAGTAAACTTGCCATGGAGGTATTCATGTACAAAAACTACTATGTGAGTTAGGGAACTACAACAAAAATTACTTAAGGTGACAAATAACTCTATGTAGATGTCAAACTTCATTTGCTCAAAACGAAACTGTGGAGTCCTCCCTAAATCAGATCCACCCCTACTAAAAGAAATTATTTCCTTAAACACCAAATCTAAGAGTACTTCTTGATTTCTCTTTCCTTCTCCATCCATTTCAGATGAAATCCCAAATCCACTTCTCTCCAATGCCAACTCTTAGGTTTGAATCACTTAATAGTGGTTCTATTAAAAAATTATTTAAAAATTCCTATCCTGCTTGTACTTCCCTGTCATCTTCTAACACAAATCACTGTATCATTCACAATCCCACAACAGCTTTCTTATGCACCAAGGCCTCTGGTGACCTGGCCACTAGGACCACTTTCCGTCCCTCCCTCAGTTCAGGTCATAGCACATTCTTGCTTTTCTTCTTGCTATTCTTTTAACACACTCGGCTTGTTCCCACCTTAGAGCATCTGTGGCGCTCCTCCCTCCACATGCAACTCTCTCTTCTCAGATTATCAGAAGGCGAGCTCCTTTTGGCATTCATAGTTCAGTTCAAATGTCCTTCCTTCAAAGAACACTCCTCTGAGGCGCCTATCTAATGCAGTTTCCCTAGTAATTCTCCACCATGGATTCCCATAATTGTTTTCTGTAACTTTCACCATCCTGTACAATATTTCTTGTTCATATACAT
Organism: Cuniculus paca; assembly: GCA_004365215.1. Classification (NCBI taxonomy): domain Eukaryota; kingdom Metazoa; phylum Chordata; class Mammalia; order Rodentia; family Cuniculidae; genus Cuniculus; species Cuniculus paca. The sequence continues at coordinate 1,320 of RJWT010027440.1, read as the reverse complement.
TTTTTTGTAATCTCACCACTCTGAATCTAAACTCTATGACAGCTATATCCTCAGCAACTAGAACAGTGTCTATTTGGTACCTATTTGGCACTTAGAAGAAGTCACTGGATGAAATTAATAAATAAAATGTTTTTCTGTGTGTTCTACATTCTTCACTGAATGTGGCTTTCATATTTCTGATTATTTTGTGAATTTATTATGACAACTGAGTTACAATGATTTTTCTTAAAAAGCTAAACTATCCTAAACTTGGAATCATTTGCAAACTTAAACTGCAAGTTGTTCATTACATCATGGAAGTTTTCATACTGACTCTAGCTAAGATTACTAAACCCAGAGAGGCCCCACCAAACAACACTGACAACGGCAAAGGTTGCTGGTACTATCTCTGCTAGTTAGTTCCTTTCTTTTGATCCATGGTACACATATTTTACTTCTGTAGAATAACATATATCAAGTGAAGAAAAGAGGTGCCATGGACCAGAATTGTAAGCTTTAAGATCAAGGTAGAATGACTCACAGATCGTTTCCTTTATCAGATTTGCTTTTTGTAAAATATAGATTGGTCTGGCAAACTATTCTGTACAACACCATGGCTGACTATTATCTCTCTGTCTTTTTTTTTTTTTCTTTTGGTTTTCTGAGACAGGGTCTCGATACCTAGTTCAGGCTGGCCTTGACCTCACAGTGATCCTCCTTCCTTAGCCTCCCAAGGGTGTCTATAATCTGGTATATGTGCATGTGTGCATGTATTTTATTCATTCACTTAATTTTTTAAGACAGGCTTTCAGTGTTTAGTCCAGGCTATCCTTGAGCTTATGAACCTGCTACCTGGAAATACTCAAGTACTGGAATTATAGGTGTGCCATTATTTCCTGCTTCCTCTAAATTTTTGACAAACTGATTTTATGGTGATATGTTCATATATTTTAGAAAAGAAAACTCTGGGTTAACAAATCAAGACCAATTCCTTCCCTTTTAAACAAATAGAAATAACCCACAGAAACTTTTATTAGGCCCCCAAATTGCCATTATTCCCAATAAATCTATAAATGCTATTAAAATGCCCTATGACTTCTACACATTTAAAAGAAAAAACAAAAAAACATAGTTATGCTCAGAATTCATAAAAGCATCACCAAAAACAAAGAAGTGGGGAGCTCATGTTTTCTGTTAAGGATACTACTCTGTTTTCCCTCCCTTCAACACTAACACACCTTAATACTATAAAATGCTCACAAGAATGTTCCCCCAAAGATGCTGCCTATATCAAACAACTCGTCCCCCATGAAAGACCACCAGAATCCAGTGTGCCTGTAC